>JACEEZ010010936.1:186126-228626 GCA_016584305.1 Chionoecetes opilio
GTTAACTGGAAATTTCACCATTTTTAGACAGTGCCTCTCGGACATTTTGTCTTGGCGACTTCAATGTAACTGCTAGATCTGTGAGAGATGGGTATGAGTTATGTGTTGGTCCCCATGGCTCCGGTACCAGGAACATTAACAGTTCTCTTCTGAATTTCGCGAGGTCCAGAAGGTTGAGAATTGCAGGTTCTTGATATCAGAGATCAGAGTTGCACCGCTGGACATGGTATAGTAATGCCGGAGGGATAGCTAAGGAGATCGACCATATCTTGATTATCTTCGTTAGTACTCATTGGAGGATTCTCCAGAACTGCAGGGTTTACCGGGGTGCTGAGTTCTTTGCAACTGATCACAGACTTGCTGTTGCTACACTTAAGCTTCATGTCCAGTCCAGAAGAATCTCAAGAGGTAATCCTACTGTATTTCATCTTGAGAAGCTGAAGGACTTTACATATGCCCACGAGTATGCGGTGGCAGTTCCAAATCGGTTTAATGTGCTCGGTGCCCTCGAGGACCCTGTAGAACTGTGGGACACCTTCAAAAGTGAAACTCTCCAGACTGCCAAGGAGTGCATTCGGGAGCGCCTAAGGTCAAGGCGTGGTTTTGTCTCAACGGAGACGCTGGAGAATATCGAGGAGAGTCGCACTGCCAGGCTTGTTGGGAACCAGGACCAGCACAGGGCTCTGTCACGCAGGACTAGAACTCTCCTCGGGAGAGACATTAAGAGGCATGTCAGGAGTCTCGCTGAGGATGTCGAGGGCCATTTAAATGCCAATGACCTCCAATCCGTCTATTGAGCCCTGAAGAAGCTCCGCTCCAAGTCTCCATCTTGGGCGAGTGCTATTCAAGCAGCAGATGGGCGCCTTATGTCGGACATGGATGGGCAGATGGCTCGTTGGGCTGAGTACTTTGGGCAGTTGTTCACAGTGGACCCTCTAATTAGGCAGCTTCACACCACTGGATTAAAGGCAGTGGATGTCGATCCTCACATTGACGAAACTGCACCCTCTCTTGACGAAGTCAGAGAGGCTGTAGCAAAGTTGAATGGTGGAAAGGCAGCTGGTGTTTGTAATATCAGTGCGGAGCTCCTCAAAGCTGGGGGCGAGTTCCATGATTCATGGGTTGCATGCTGTATTGACTGCCGTGTGGTAATCAGGTACCATTCCTCCTGACTGGAAAAGGGGGTTGGTCATCCCTAACTGGAAAGGGAAAGGCGACCATCAGGACTGCAACAATTACCGCGGTATTATACTACTCAGCGTCCCAGGCAAGGTGCTTGCCCATTTATTGCTGACACGGATCCACAGTCATCTGTTGAAGCATCTCAGACCTCAGCAGTCTGGGTTCACGCCTGGTAACTCAACAACGGACCGTATCCTGGCACTTCGTGTCCTGGTGGGAAGCCAACGTGTGTTTCTACAGGGAATGCTTGCAGCCTATGTTGATCTCAAAAAGGCGTTTGAAGCAAGGGTGCGTCCTTGCCCCATCACTTTTTAACACTTGTAAGGACTGGGTAATGGGCAAAGTTGTTGACCAAAGTGATTGTGCAGCATCCCACGGCAATCAGGTCACTGATCTTGTTTTTGCCAATGATGCAGTAATCTTTGCTGAGTAACTGGAGGTCCTGATGATGGCTCTCGAGGTGCTGCATGAGGAGGCAAAGCCTTTGGAACTTGAGGTCTCCTGGTTCAAGACAAAGAAAGGTCCAGGTGTTTGGAGGCTTACTAGATGAAACAGTACAGTCTGTTCATGTGTGTGGGGAGGACATTGAGAATTTGGAAAGTTTTACATACCTTGATAGTGCAGTTCAGAATGACAGCGGGTCACGTCAAGAAGTCTTACGGCGGATTGGCATAGCCCACGGTGTTATGGACTCACTCAACACGAGTATTTTGCGTTGTCGTACCTGTGCAGAAGGACAGATATCCGGATCTTCAAGTCACTTGTGATCCCTGTCTTACTCTATGGTTGTGAGACATGGACACTAAATAGCAACTTGAAGAGGCAAATAGATGCCTTTGGTAATAAGTGTCTCTGCAGAATCATGGGGTATCGCTGGGATGATTACATGTCAAATCAGCAATTGCACCATGAGACTGAATCAAGGCCTATTACCTGCATAGTCCGTCAGCGCCAACTTCGGCTATATGGGCATGTGGCACGCTACCCTGAAACCGATCCTTCCCACCGGGTTGTATCTGTAAGAGACAATCCGGCGTGGAGGAGGCCAAGGGGGCACCCACAAGGCTCGTGGCTGGGGCAAGTTGATGTTTCTTGTCGAGAGTTGTTCGGTATGGGAAGGGAGCTTGCATGGGGACTAGTACGTGGTGACCCCCGGGAGTGGCGTTGTAGGGTGGGCGAGGCGACACGCCCCCCGGTGTATGCCCCCAATGATTGATTGATACATGTAATTAAGTGTTAAGTTTGAAAAATAATGGCGTCCGACCTGCGAATACCAAGCAACAAATTTTTTCAAGCAAAAGACACTTCAATTCCCGATTTAGTACGTTAAATCAAGGGCCAAGTGTATACTGTATTTACACGGCCTTTATGAGAATCACTGATTATTGAGTGGAAAAATCAAATTGAAGGAAAGAAAAAGAACAGCTTCCATTACAAGACAACTAGTGGTCCATCGCGTTTGGCGAGTCTCAGTTTAGCGAAACACAGTATTGGCGATAGGTTGGATATGATACCAGAATCCCAATTCGGCGCTTCAAATTCACCTTTGCGAAACGCGTGCTGACGTCACGGAATGACGTCAGCCCAGAATGCAACGCCCGCAAGCGTCCATGTTGGTGTTTGTTATCTTCTTGGCAGTCATCTTGAAGACTGCTCTGTTTTTTGCTCAAATTGATGGTACCTTTGGCATTTCACACTAAGACTATGGCATCTACAAGTACTGGTGGTGGTGGTGGTTCGAGGAAGCCAGGTGACTATAAGGACAAGGGCAAAAAAGCGAAAAAACGAGAGTGGAGGAAAGTTAAACACAGCCACAACCACCACCGCCTACACAACCACCACACTCACTCGCCTCACCAGGCCTAACTCTAAATAATTAATGGCAAATAACATCTTTATCTATTATCTATTGTCTTTTGCATTGCTGTTAATGTTTCATGTATAACGTCTTTGCTTTTAAGCAGTTAAAGTACAAAATGGAGGCCAAAAGGGTGAACTCGGGCCTCATCAAAGACAAATAGATAATTTTCCCATTGAAAGTACTATTCGCGTTGGAAATTCACTTTTGGCGATGGTTTGGCAAGACTATTTAAATTGTCAAACGTGAGGGACCAGTGTATAATATTAACTCCCACTCATACTCTGTTACATACACACATACAGACCTTTCTGGTTGTTTGCTACCGGTCATTCTTGATCTTGTCGAGGACAGTGGTGCGAGGGAGGAGCTTGTTGCCCTTCCGTGTGTCGGGGGTCTCCAGCAGTACCACCATCCAGTCCGTGATGCTGTGCTGTTTTAGGGACAACGCCCATGACTGCAGGCTGTCCCGAGTTGTGTTCTTGTATGCCTCCACATCCTATGCCAAAATACAACAAGCCCATTACAGATCCCACAACCGTGATAGCATTACAGCAAAATACCATCTATTTGTGTGCCAATAAGTGACTGAATAATCTGAAATAACATTAGATTAGATTAAATTAGATTATACATTATATTTAGCCAATCAGTTAATACATTGGATATATCACAATATAGTAAATGTGTTTGCCTTGGCTGAGCATATTGAGAGTGAAAACTCTCCTAATAGGCCCCTACACTAGTTTGCTCCTCCTAGTGTTAAACTAAAGCAGAGTTGAATGTTTATACATTATAACACACACACACACACACACAGTTGTTGACAAAACGATCAACAGAGCTCCATGTAATTCACCATATACCGAAGAACAGGACAGAAGACGGGGGATGAAGATGCTAGATTGAGTGCAACATCTGCCCAGGAGCCTAGCTAAATGTTATTACAGGGCCTGAGCAGGGTGTAGTCCGGGTAGAAAGTATTTAGAAGAAATTGTACAAACTTTTAACATGGCGGACATGCCAAAACCAGGATCAGAGCTTAAAAAGGCCCTGTTGGACTTCTCTGGATTCGCTGAGAAGTTTAAGGTGGAAACGTTGCACTCCAGAGTGATCAGGGTGGAGGAGGATGGAGATAAGACCAAGTTAGGCGTGAGGAGACTGATGGAAGAGTTCAAATGTATGAAGGGCATGATTCAAGGTATGAGAGGAAATTATGATGAAATTGAAGGACTGAAAGTTGAATTAGATGAACTGAAAAGGAAGGAAAGGCAAAGGGCAAAAAAAATGAGTTAAAAAACGAAATGGAGAAGTTGAGAAAGGAAAATAAGGATATTAGAGCAAAATGTGACAATGGAGAAAAAAAGGTTAAAGAGCAAGTGGAAACTGTGATGAAAGGAGAAGTGAATAACTGGAAAGAAGAAAGAGAGAAAGCCAAAGTGGACTTTCAAGAAGTTACAGAACAACAAAAGAAGGAGCAAAGTGAACATGTTAAGAAAGAGGTAGTGAAAACTTTGAAGAATAATGAAAATTTAATAAGAGATGTAGCAGAGAAGAAAAACTGTTATTATTCATGGACTGAGGGAGAAGAATATCTTGTTTAGAATAAGGAGAGACAAAGAAGTAAAAACGGTAATGGACGTTCTGATGAAACTTAATGAAGAGGAAGAAGAAACAAGATTTGTAGACGAAGTGGAAGAAGTAGTAAGATTGGGACCCTATGCAGAAGGAAGAGATAGACCAACAAAAGAAGATTGAAATCACAGACAGCAACCGAAGAAATCCTGGAGAGAGCCTTCAGGCTAAGGTCAACTGTTGATTTAAGAGATGTGTATGTAAATAAAGCGATGAATGAAGAACAAAGGAAAAAGTTAAAGGAAATGCAAGAGGAAGTAAAGCAGAGAAATGAAGAAAGAACGAATGAAGAGAAAAAAAAATTTGGAGGGTACTAAACGAGAGGGTGAGAAAGTGTTATATAAAGATAAAAGACTAAAGAAAAATGGGGTAAGGAAAAATGATGTACAAAAAGGATTGTAAGTGATGTACACAAACATAGATGGGATACAGGTTGAAGTTCCCAAACTCGGCATCCCAAGACTCGGCAACACCCAAACCTCGGCTATGGTTCCGGATTTTCCAAAACACGGCAGGAAACCCAAAACCCGGCGCGTAGTTGCCGGGTCGGCCGCTAGGTGCCACCACACTAGGCCGCTTGGTTTCTCCCGCCGATTTGTTTGTTGTTATTGTTCAGTGGTGTTGTGACTGTAGAGTTGTGTACACTGTTATTTTGTGTACTTCTACAGGTCTGTTATTGGTATTATGGCTCCCAAACGTCCAGGAACAGCTACTGGTGGAAGTGAAAAGAAAAGGAAGAACAATGTGTTAACTATTTCTGAGAAAATTGACCTTTTGAATTTTGCATGCTTTTTTTCCCCTTAATATATCTACGTTCTAAAAGTCGGAAAATTCCATTACTCGGCTCGGCGCTGGTCCCGAGGTTGCCGAGTTTGGGAACTTCAACCTGTAATACCAAGAAGGCTGGAACTAAGTGATTATTTATTAAAATAATCGTCCAGACCCATTTCTTCTTTGCATAATTATGTTAAATATTCATTCAAAATACAGGGAGGTCCCGTTATACGAGCATTCGATATACGAGAATCCGATGATACGAGATGTGTAAATTAGGGTCTATTTTCAATATACGAGATCGAAAATCCAATGTTACGACATTCAAACTGGGGTGAGTAAAATTACCAAGTTATTTACTTAAGTAAATTACAAGTTATTTACTAAAATTATAGTGTCATTTACTGACTATATGATTTTACCTAAGGTTGTACGATAATCAATCTGAAAATAACGTGCAGACTGGCCAACGACTGCTCGAGACTGGTATTAGCAGAGGTAGGAAGTCTCCAGGCTCGCTTATTATTGTTTGGTATGCTATGAAATATCATTTCTCTAGGTGAATGTAGACATATGATTGCATTTGGATGGATATCATTCATATATATGAGAAAAGAGATGAAATACAAGCTAGGGACTCATCCACGTTTGGCAGCGCGGCCTTTGGCAGCAGCAGCAGCAGCATGAGCCAGCCCATGAAGCCCGTGAGGTGGATATCAACACCACTAGACCAAGGCAGATAGATGTCTTTGGTAATATTTAGTAGGGGAGCGAGAACCCCTTGAGGAATCCTATGATCCCTGGTGATATCCTATGGTGCTATCACAGGCGTGGGAGCTGACTGTCTTCTTCAGGAAGGCACAGGTGAGGCGGATGACGGCGGGTTTTTACTCAAAAGTTTTGAGTGGCAGCGCCGCTGGAGCCGCCACCTCCTCCGCCATTGTAGGTTTGGGCAGGATTAAACGTCTTATTACTCGTTATTATACAACTTAGTGATAATGGTTAGATGTTATATACACGTGTCATTATCTAAATCAATGTAGCACCGTGTGTCACCTTAAAGAAGGGTGATTTAAAGATGTTATGATGAGGTGACTGCTGGGGCAGTGAGTGACGGAGAAATTCTTGCCGCGGCCCCACCGCCCCATAACACAAATATTTACTATTTCAACCCACATACACACCTTCTAACACCAAAACACTAGCAACACAGGCTTTTACTTATATATCTTACTATCTGATACATTAAAACTCCTTAAAACGCAAGCATTCCGAATAAAACGAGAATTAGTTTGGGATGACGGGGACAGAGGGCGGAGAGGCAGTCTGGCATGCCATTCTTGCCCGGAAATATGTCTCGCTGACTTGTGATTGGTCGAGAAGTTTTAAAAACAGTTTGTCATTGGCTGATGACTGATGATGAGCTTGATGACATCATTTATGTTTTATGTTTAATTAATGTGCAGTTATGTTATTTTGTGTGCTATTTTCTCTTTCAGAATGGTTTTTCTACAGAATAGGTAGTACAGTGTGGGTAATATAGACGCTGTGTGTTTGTTGTGTTTGCTATAGTTTATTTTAGCTTGAAAAACATGTCTTTTTTTTTTTTTTTTTTTTTTTTTTTTTTTTTTTTATTGATGGGGTCCTGGAACCAAACCTATATTTTACCATTAGTTATGTGTTTCGTTATACGAGATTTCGCTTTACGAGTATGCCAGGTGGAACCTAACTGCTCGTATCTTCGGGACCTCCCTGTACCTAATCCACAAAAAAAAATTCATTTCCACACCTTATTTCCCTAAAAACATGACTTTTGTAAAAAGCACCGGAAAAAACATCAGCCCCGTTCCAGCTGTGGAGCGAAACTTGCTGATGCCGTCACGGGAGGGCGGCAATCTGCATCACACAGCTTGCCTGTCCCCCGGCGCACACACCTTCTCCACACATTTATCGTGACCGTATAGGTCGGAAACGGGTGATAAGCTCTCTGGAAAGGCACAGCTTCCTTGCTGCACCCATAAAGGATGCAAGTATATGCCATATCGCAAAAAATAAATATCAGAAACACCCAAAATTCTTCAAGTACAATATTTATTTATAATCTTACATGTATTTGTATTACCACGGGGTTGGGAGGCCACCTCAAGTGACGTTACCGAGCCGTGGTGCGTCGTCTGCAAGTTGTCAGGAGCGTTTTGGAAGTTCGGGAAATTTACAGATTTTTATTGCGGATTATTTAAAAACGGGTGACTGGATGCAAAAAGTGACAACATATTGTTGATATACTCGATAATGGCTATATTTTTACAGTATTAAATCAGGAATGATGAAATGGTCTGGACGATTACTTTAAATAAAGAACCAGACGTGGTGTGTCTAACAGAAATTAAATTAGTAGAAGATGACCAAGTGATGCTAAACAATATATATAACATGTGGAGAAGGGACAGAAGTGGTAAAAGAGGTGGTGGAGTTATGATACTGATCAAATTTGGGGTGAAAGTAAGAAAAGTGGAGTATGGAGAAGTAAGAGGTTGGGGGAGGCGGTAGCGGAGCGGTTAGAGTCTACGACTGGCGTTCTCGGTGACCCGAGTTCGATCCCCGAAGAGACCCAAAATCTTTCTGCACCGTCGAGTGGCCTAAGAACACCCACATGCCCTACCTATGAACTCTACCTTCGACTGCGAGTGCATCGGAGGACACAGGGGGGCGGCATGAGCCTCACAGGCGTCACTATAAGAATCCTACCTGCGCCACCAACGGGCGAGGACCAACCATCAGAACCCTCAAGTGAACCTCCAGAGCGAGCCTACCATCCGAGCCCTGGGTCACCACTGCCTACAGACGCTATAGGCACAGATGTAAAAAAAAAAAAAAAAAAAAAGGAGCTGAAATAGTGAGTGTACAAATAGAAGTCAGAAATAGAGAAACACAGACTACAGTGGCAACCTATGTACCACCCAGAACAAATACTTGGAACAAGGAAGAACACGAGAAAGTATTAGAAGACACCTTGAAGTACTTAAACAAAATAATCAAGAGTAGTAAGAAGATACTGCTGGTTGGAAATTTAAACTGCAAGGAAGCAAAATGGGAGACATTTGAAGGAGGAAATGAAAATGCTTGGGGGATAGATTGTTGAAACTGACAATGGAAAACAAGATGACTGAATGGGTGACAGAAAACACAAGATACAATAAAGGGGAGATGACGAACCAGCAAGACTTGACCTAGTGTTAACAAAAGGTATAGACCTAGCAAATGAGATAAATTATAGGTGCCCATCGGAAAGAGTGACCATGTAATCTTAGAAATGAAGACGGAAAAAGACATAAAGGAGGAAGATGAATCATACAAAAGGAGCAGAAGAGACTTTGGGAAAACTAACATGGAAGAACTAAACAAATTCTTTGAAGAAATTGACTGGGAAGAAATGAAAGGAGTGAATGATGTGCAAGTGAAATATGACATTTTTCTGAGCATATATGAGAAAGGAGTTGCAAACATGTTCCATTATATACACCAAAAGAAAAAGGAAAGAAAGAATGGTTTAATTGAAGATGTGAGAGGGCAAAGAGAATAAGGGATGAGGCATGGAAAAGAGTGAAGAGAAATCGAACACAAAGAAATAAAGACTATAAATGAGCAAGAAATTAATATATGTGCATGATAAGAGAGGAAGAGAAGAGTTATGAGGATATCGTTGAGAAGTGTAAAGAAGAACCTAAGCTGTTTTACAGATTTATCAATGGAAGAATCAAGCATAAGGGCAAAGTAGAGAGACTGAAAAATGGAAATGAAATATATGAAGATCCAAAGATAATGAGTGAAATTTTAAATAAAACTTTCCAGCAAGTCCTGAAGGATTGGAAAATATAAATAAGGAAGGAAGAAGTATGTTAATTTGTGGACTGGCCAAGGGCAAAAATAGAGTCGCAAAAAGCCTGCTAGTTGTCAGACCCTATAAAGAAAAATAAGAAGTTGATTTCCAAAATGGGGGAGGATCAATTTAGTTTGGGAGGTGTCTTGACACTTCTCTTGAAAATATCTAAGTTGTAGGAAGGTGGAATTTAATATAGACAGGAAGAAAGTTCCAGAGTTTACCAGTGAAAGGGATGAAAGAGTGAAGATACTAATTAACTCTTGCATTAGGGAGATGGACAGAATAGGGATGAGAATAAGTAGAAAGTTTTGTGCAGCGAGGTAGCGGGAGGTGGGGAGGCATGCAGTTAGGAAGTTCAGAAGAGCAGTGAGCATGAAAATAACGGTAGAAGATAGCAAGAGAAGCAACATTGTGGCAGTGATTTAAAGATTGAAGACAGTCAGTTAAGAGGAGGGAAGTTGATGAGACGAAAGCTTTTGATTCTACCCAGTTTAGGAAAGCTGTATGAGTGGATCCCCCCAAACATGAGAGGCATACTCCATACATGGGTGGATAAGGCCCCTGTAGAGAGCAAAAAACTGGGAGGGAGAAAAAAATGGACGCTAACGCCACACAACACCTAACTTCTTAGAAGCTGATTTAGCAAGAGATGTGATGTGAAATTTCCATTGCAGATTTTTCGTAAGGGATAGTCCAAGAATGTTCATTGTAGAAGAGGGAGACAGTTGAGTGTCATTGAAGAAGAGAGGATAGTTGTCTGGAAGGTTATGTTGAGTAGATAGGTGTAAGATATATTATAACATAACTATAACATGTTATAACATACTGATATATATGTTATAACAATGCTGAGGGTTTGGAATTCCTAAATCATACTGCTGGATCCAGACTCAGGAAATTAAAAACAATGACCACGATGACAAAAATTAAGTCGGTGAGGACAAAGGAGAGACAAGTGGGTGGAAAGGGGGTTGGAAAAACAATGAAGCAGGAATACTACATTGTCTCCTACATTATCCTACTATCTCTTACTTTGTGCCAAAACGTAATAGATAATATAGTATTCCTGCTTCAACCTGTGTTTTCCCACCATCTTTCCATTCATAAGTAGACATATCAATCAATTAATAAATAAATGCAGCATTTGACACAAGCCAATAGTTCAATTTTCAACAATTCATAATACGATGACTTACAGAGCAGTCGGTCCAGTAGGTGTGGAAGATGGGCTGACCCAGGATGGTGCGTGGCATCTCCTTAACCAAACACTCCTCTGAGAAGGGCACAAAGTCCACCTCTACATGCACACACCTGTGCAGGAAGACAAGACTACATGTACTACACGGCTGGCAGGGAATGATTGGACTCCCACATTTTTTACAGAATTGTTCATTGCATAAATAACTCTTGGGTGACTCTATAACATGTCACATAGCTTGGGACGCTTAAGAATGCCAACACTGGTAGGTTACACAACATGTACTGTATAATTTCAAAGTGTACATTATTTTTCGGTGGTATCATTAGTATTAGTCAAGTTAAATCCCCCATTCTTAAGGTCCCAAAAATTATCCTACTTTATAAATGCTACCCACAACCCAAGGATTTAAATATTACAAGGCTGAAAAAAAAAAAAGGAGCCAATCATGTCATTTAAAGAATGCAAAAGAGCATGAAATGTAGTTATACATCTATGAATATTCATGTTTCAATGGTAAATATGAGATATAACTTCATTCTGCACACTTTAACTATAGTGCTCCCCATCCCTTCTGAAAATGTTTTGAATCCTCTATCGTTGACAACATATTAATTTACCATCTTCACCATCATTAGCAATTCACTATTACATTGTTAAAAGTATAATCAAACTATATACATTCCTGCATTAACCAGTTTTTCCTGGACTTACTCGCATGTGATCACTTTCCCAGAGGATCCACCAGAACAAACATGCACTATGGGAGGGGAGCTCTGACACCCCCTCCTCCCTGCCATCATTAACAAAAATAGATCAATCTGTCAGTCAGTTTTCACTTCTAACATATATAATAACTTGCATAACTATTACTAGTGAATTACACCTATTATCAAACAAGTGTCACATGTATTATAACTTCCATACAGGATATTTTCATATACTTAACATCAAAAGAATCAGTATATTTTTAGAAACATCTTAAACATATAATTATATATAATATATATATATATATATATATATATAATTATACGTATATCTTTCCTGCTATGTTCCTCCGTGGGAGCCATGTGCAGCTTGCACTATGATAGCTCGAGCCAAGTAGGTCACAGGACAAATGCCTAGCTATGAGCAATAAGATAGGTTCAACGACCCTTGTAACGGAGGCGAGGAGCGATCGGAAGACGGGAAAAGAAGACAGAAAGCCTCGGGACACACCAGCTACAACAACTCATCCCACGAGCTCCATGGCACTCCCTGGCTGTGTTCAAGACATTCATTGTACTGGTTGTAATCTCTACGCTCCTTAATGGACTTTAAATAAATGTGTACAAAACTTGGACGTACATATTTAACTCAGCCCAAATAAGTCTCTACAAATATACCGACTTATAAATCTGGTGTCAAAAGGATGAATTGATAACAGACTCAGTGGAGTTGTGTAAACCTGTCTGGACACCTCACACATCTGTCAACACATACCTACTAGTTTTGCATAGGTACACTTAGAGGTAAGGTAAAGATGGGGGCATAAGCTATGCTGCGCGTGGTCTCGGTGCTCATCTCCGTCGCATTAGCCTTTGAGCCTGTGGTGGGTAAAAATCCCGCTACCCCGGGACACAGGGCTAGTGTGACATCCGGGTTACCACAGTTACCTTCCCCAGGTACCCATTTATCGACCAAACCAGAAAGGAAGGATGAACAGCTGTTTAGGCTGGCTGCCGACTGCCCTGGTCCGGATTCGAACCAGGGCCCGCAGATTCATAGCTAGGCGCATCAGCCATTATATCATGGGGACGACAAGGTACACTTAGAGACAAATATAAATCCCTATTGAGCCATTGCAATACATATATTTTAACTAGGAGTAAATCTGATCTAACATACACTGACATCACACAGGCAGATTAATCCTTAAACTACACCTTTACCTGCACTTCCTGTCCTTTGTTAATTAAGAGCTAACACCCACCTGGAGGGTCGGCCATATGACCTGCGCCATTCCACACTTTCCTGCGGCAGGCCAGTCACAAGGCCAGTCTGCAGCCCACTGAAAAGACTGTTGTCCCCAGCATCTGTTGATTATATTGGAGATGAGGATAAAGAATGTAAAGCTCATCCTATTAGCCAACCTGATGTGCTGCCATCAAACATGCCACCTCATACTTGATAATCCTAAACAACTTCCTCCAGCCACACACTTGTTTTGTTTTTTTACATCACGAAGGACTGGCCAAGGGCACAACAAAAAGAGGTAACACAAGGTCGCTAGTTGCCAGTCCCTATAAAGAAGACATTAAAAGAATAAAAAAAGGGGGGTGGGCCAATTTAGTTCAGGAGGTGTCTTGTCACTCTTCTCTTGAAAATATTTTAGTCCTAGGAAGGTGGAAAAATAGAAGCAGGAAGAGAGTTTCAGAGTTTACTAGTGAAAGGGATGTAAGAGTAAAGATAATGATTAACTCTTGCATTAGGGAGATGGACAGAATAGGGATGAGAATGAGTAGAAAGTCTTGTGCAGCGATGCCGCGGGAGGGGGGAGGCATGCAGTTTGCAAGTTCAGAAGAGCAGTGAGCATGAAAATGACGGTAGAAGATAGCAAGAGAAGCAACAGTGCGCCGGCGATTTAAAGATTGACGACAGTCAGTCAGAGGAGGGGAGTTGATGAGACTAAAAGCTTTTGACTCAACCCTGCTTAGGAGAGCTGTATGAGTGGATCCTCCCCAAACATGTGAGACATACTCCATACATGGGTGGATAAGGCCCCTGTAGAGAGCAAGCAACTGGGAGGGAGAAAAAAAGGACGCAGATGCCACAGGACACCTAACTTCTTAGAAGCTGTTTTAGCAAGAGATGAGATGTGAGATTTCCATTTCAGATTTTTAGTAAAGGATAGTCCAAGAATGTTCATTGTAGAAGAAGGAGATAGTTGAGTGTCATTGAAGAAGAGGGGATAGTTGTCTGGTAGGTTTTGTCAATTAGATAGGTGAAGAAATTGGGTTTTTGAGGCATTAAACAAAACAAGGTTTGCTTTGCCCCAATCAGAAATTATAGAAAGATCAGAAGTTAGGCGCTCGGTGGCATCTCTCCGTGAATCACTTAGTTCCTGTTGAGTTGGACGTCTAATAAACGACGTTGAAAAATGCAGGGTAGAATCATCAGCGTAGGAGTGGATAGGGCCTTGAGTTAGACTTAGAAAATCATTAATGAATAATAGAAAGAGAGTGGGTGATAGGACAGAACCTTGGAGAACACCACTATTGATTGATTTAGGAGAAGAACAATGTCCGTCTACAGTAGCTGCAATAGAACGGTTTGAAAGGAAACTTTAAGATGAAGGTACAGAGAGAAGGATAGAAACCGAATGACGGTAGTTTGGAAATTAAAGATTTGTGCCAGACTCTATCAAAAGCTTTTGATATGTCAAGGGCAACAGCAAAAGTTTTACCGAAACCTCTAAAGGAGGATGACCAGGATTCAGTTAGGAAAGCTAGAAGATCGCCAGTAGATCGCCCTTTACGGAAACCATACTGACGATCAGATAGAAGATTGTGAGTAGATAGATGCTTAAGCATCTTCTTATTAAGTATAGATTAAAAAACTTTAGAAAGGCAGGAAGTCAAAACTATAGGACGGTAGTTTGAAGGATTAGAACGGTCACCCTTCTTAGGAACAGGTTGGACGTGAGCAAACTTCCAGCAAGAAGGAAAGGTGGAAGTAGATAGACAAAGACGGAAAAGTTTGACCAGGCAAGGTGCAAGCACAGAAGCACAGTTTTTGAGAACAATAGGAGGGACTCCGTCAGGACCGTAAGCCTTCCGAGGATCTAGGCCAGAAAGGGCAAAGAAAACATCATTACGAAGGATCTTCATAACAGGCATAATATAGGCAGAGGGTGGAGGAGAAGGAGGAACAAGCCCTTCATCAACCAGAGTGGAATTTTCAGCAAAGGTTTGAGCGAGGAGTTCAGCTTTAGAAATAGATGAGACAGCTGTGGAGCCATCTGGGTGAAGCATAGGAGGGAAAGATGAAGAAGAAAAATTGTTAGAGATGTTATTAGCTAGATGCCAGAAGTCACGAGAGAAATTTGATTTAGAAAGATTTTGACATTTTCTATGAATGAAGGAGTTTTTGGTAAGTTGAAGTAAAGATTTGGCATGATTACGGGCAGAAATATAATGGGCATGAGTTTCAGGAGATGGATGGTTATGGTACCGTCTGTGAGCCGCCTCTCTATCTCGGACAGCATGAGAACAAGCAGAGTTAAACCAAGATTGACGGGCTTTAGGATTAGAGAGTGTGTGGAATGTATGCCTCCATGCCAGAGACTATGACCTCAGTTATGCGCTCTGCACAAAGAGATGGGTCTCTGACATGGAAGCAGTAATCATTCCATGGAAAATCAGAGTAGTACTGCCTTAGGTCTTCCCACTCAGCTGAGTTGAAATGCCAGAAGCACCTCCGCTTAGGTGGGTCCCGAGGCGGCACCGGAGCGATAGGACAGGTTACAGAAATAAGATTGTGATCGGAGGAACCCAACGGAGAGAATAGTTTCACAGAGTAAGCAGAAGGGTTAGTAGTTAGGAAAAGATTAAGACTACCTACTTTCCCTTCTTGTACAACCTTAAGAGGTCACTTAAATAGCCTGCATGATTATCTATTTTAGGTTAGCTATTCTGCATATTATTTTTTATTGCAAATGTAAATCAGTGTAATATGATGCATGTAATAAATGTAATAATAATAATGTGTAATAAATGACAATAAATAAACACACACACACACAGGACTGACATACGTAAACACCCTCCTTATCACAACCTGCTTATCGTATGCTCTCTCTCTCTCTCGCTTACTTACTTACACATACATACATACATACATAATACAGTAGTGACAATGTCATATTAGAGGGATTATGTGTAGAAAGAGGAAGAGGGAGAGGAAGAAGAGGATTAAGAGGAAGAGGAGGATGAAAAGAGAGAAATTGGTATGAAAGATGAGAAAAGAGAGAGATAAAACAGATAGACAGACAGGAGACACAGAGAGAGAGAGAGAGAGAGATAGTTTGTGTGTATGTCAGCGTGTGCGATAAGGCCTTTTACCAACCAATCGTCATCATTTTGACTCCTACGTAGGCACGACCCTCCCACCTACCCTATGAACCAATCTCTCAGTCAAGTACACGGTTGGCAGGCGGGGCAATTTTTTTGCTAAGTCTTTGGAACCAAATATACCTCAAAACTATTTCCACATTTGATGGCAAGAAACTTTATACAGTAATCTCTCATTTTTCCGTCATTCTAATATCCGTCATGCGACATTATCTGACGCCAGCAATTCGGCTGTATTAAAACACTATCCGTCTATGTGATCCGGCGAAAATTCTGGCGCTTATTACGGCGCGAGATGCATTAAAAGTCTTTTCGCCGGATAATTTGGTGCGCATACAGCTCGTAAATAGAGTGAGTTGCGGTGTACAACGCTGATGAAACTGGTCTATACTTTCGGTCTCTACCCAGTAATACCTTGGCTGATGAGGAGAAGTCGGTATCTGGCCACAAGCTTTCCAAAACACGTGTGTCTGCTATGTGTTGTGCCAACGCAACAGGTAGCCATCGCCTGCTTATTATTATTATCACAGTATTATTATAATTATTATCATTAATAATACAGGTATTAATGTTTTTAATATTAATACCTGTTACCTGTTAATAATATTAATATTGTTAGTCATACTGTTCTAGCCATTAATATTATTATTATTACTGCTATCATCATTTTCGCTGGATATTATTGGGTTCGGAGGGGCCAAGGGTTAGTGATGCATTATCCGGCTTTCTACGTTATCCGGCAAGGTCTTGGCTGCTATGTGCCGGATAAACAGGAGATTACTGTATCATGATAGGTTTGAACTGCCGTGACTGTTATACAGTATATCTGGCCGGATATCCGAATCCAATCACCATGACTAGCCGGATATCCTGTATCTGGTTATCCGGCCAAATCACTATCCGGTACAACCCTAACAGAAATGTAGAAGCTTGGAATGGACTAAATGAGGAGGTGATATCGGCAAATAATGTGCACCAATTGAAAGAAAGACCGTATAAATGTAGATAGACAAAATAGAGATGAAGACCACACGAGTGTAGCTCAGGCCCTGTAAAACACAACTAGGTAAATACAACTAAGTAAATACACACACACACACACACACTGAACGGCTTGGTGGGCTAAGGCGTCCGGCATCATTCTGCGATCCGGCCTTCGATACCCGGCCCCGCTCATTCCCGAGGATATTTCCACTGAGAAATTTGGGCGGTTACTATCCCCATTGAGCAAGGGGATGGGGGTGTGTGAGGCTCTAGCATTACCCAAAGATCGGTAACAATGAGCTCCAAACTCACACTGGGAAGGTGAAACTGGAGATCGCATGCCTGATTCACGTGGACACGTGGGTGAATGACACACACACACGAACACGCTACCACACGGGTTCTACTTCAGTTTGGTACAATACAAAGCATGTTAAACCATCCTCAACTTGTAGATCTCACAATTTGCAATATTTCTAACCCCTATATCAGCCGTTGAAAATGAATAATAACACATGGGGAGTCTGTGGCCATCAGTTAAGTTAGGTTATGTAACCAATGACCAGGTTAGGTTAGTGAACTAGCGAGGGGCCTGGAGGGGCGCAACCCTCCCAGTTAGGTCTGGTTAAGATATCAATGTCCATGTATTGTACTAAACTTCTGTTTTACCCATACACGTTATAACAGTAAACACTAAACACATGCAGAGTCAGAGAAAAATAATATATTAGATATAAAAGACGTGACAAAACGACCTTGACTATCCACAATTAGGTAAATATGCAGCTTCAACCAATACTCCCTATTTACAATCAACCAATCCCTGACATAACTGGGGGGGGCTGGACCACCCTGCTAGTTCACTAACCTAACCTGGGCATTAATTACGTAGCCTAACCTCGATGGGGGGGTTTCGTCTCCCAGACCACCCTTGTGCTATTTTTAATTTCTGACATCTGTTGGTGTTAGAACTACTCCTTATGATGAGAACGAAACGTTCAGGATACTTAAAACCACTCATGTATTGGTTATAACTGCAATTATACCACGGATTAATTCAAAACACATCAAAACTCACTAGACAAAAATAGTTTCCGAATATTTTTACACTAGGACCAGAATTCTCTACACAATTGGGAGTATGGTTTCTGATTACCTTAATGGATTCTAAGAAACTTTTTCTCTTTGAGTTTCCGTCGCAAATCACTACTTTCGGAGATGTAAGATTTTTTTAGTAGGAAGGCGAGTGTATAAGACATGAAAATGAACTAACCTAACCCCACCTTTAGACTCACTAACCTAACCCCACGTTTTAACCTCCTAACTAAAGGCAAATCCTCCTCATTAAAAAGGGCCAGCAGCAAGGGAAGAACAGAGGCGATGCAGGTCACAATAGGAAGAAGTGTAAAGCGCAAGTAAACATTTGACTCTCTCCTCGCTATAAACGACATATCATATCCCCAAAAGTAATGATTTGCGACGGAAGCTCATATATAGAAAGGGAAAATCATAAGAACAAGGGCTCCACGCTAAGCTGACCCAAATGTTGGCTCTACGTATTATACTTACTGTCCTTAACACATCTGTTTAGATTTTAATGAGTGCCGATCCTTACTTTGCCTACATGGCCGATATTAAATTTCAGGTTCTTGAGAAAAACTAAGGATATACTTTTAGGATTTTTTTCCCAAGTTTTGAGAAGTGCACCCCCGTCCGCTAGGTTAGGTTAGGTTAGTGCACAGCACGGGAGGGTCGAAGGAGGCCAGAGCCCCCCCCCCCCCCCGTTTAGGTTAGGTCAGGTTAGGTTAGTGCAGGTTAGGTTAGGGAAGGTTAGGTTTGTGCACAGCACGCAGGGGTCGAGGAGTGGTGCTAGGTTAGGTCTGTAGAGTTTTGTCATCTTTAGAATAAGGGCTCAACCTACTATCTTCTTCTTATAGCCAACAAGCTTGGGGACATGGTGGAAACCGGGGTTTTTGGGTGGGGGAGCACACATATAAGGGAAATCTGGCCCCGATAAAGTCTATGAACTAGGGAAATCTCCCTAATTTAGGGATTTTTTGTGGGGGGGCATATTTCCCTCATGTGTGTGCTATTTTTGGGTGGGGGAGCACACGTATAAGGGAAATATGGCCCCGATAAAGTCTATGAACTAGAGAAATTTCTCTAGTTTAGGGATTTTTTTTGGGGTGCCATATTTCCCTTACGTGTGTGCTCCCCCACCCAAAAACCCCGGTTTCCCACCATGTCCCCAAGCTTGTTGGCTATAAGAAGAAGATAGGGGGTGGAGCCTTTGTTCTTAAGATTTACCGTAAAATAATACCATAGTTTCGTCCACCAAAGTTAATTCAGTGTCAAACTGGAATAATACCAGAGAGAGAGAGATAAAGTGTGTGTGCGTTTGTCTAGACAATCGCGTACTCACATGTAACAATCGGCCGTCTGTTCATCCTCTTGGCAATGACGTTACTAATTTTCCCTTATAGTGTAGAATTCCTGAACCCTCACTGTACTCCCATGATGAAGGTTTAAGGGCAACACCGCGGAGGGCAAGGGGGAGGCGGAGGTTCCAGCAGTCAACACGCCCCCTTGGCTTGACAGCTGCGGCGGCGGACAGTCTTCCGTTCCTTCACTTTCTCACGATGTAAACAAACCTCGGATTATGTCTTTTTTAAAGTGTTACTAAATTAGACTTAAAAAATAAGGAAGCTACAAGAGGCCGCGAGACCTACACGTGGTAATTCCTGTTACTTAACACTACCTACATCCACCTTTCATCCCCACCCATGAATTTATCCAGCCTCCTTGCTCCCATGTGTAAAGTCCTTGCGTAGTTGCCCATAGGGCAACTTCACTGAGTATTAAGATCCCGTTCCAAATGTGCATAAATCTTGATTAGATAGGTAATTTGCAAACACCTGGGTGCTAGCGACCAATATTTGATGTTATTTTAATCACTGTAAGGTACTCATAAGTGTTTTAGTGTTGAATATCAGTTTTCAATAGTAAAACCAATGGTTATGATATACTCATGTCAATATTGTTACGAAGGGCCTTGTTCGCTGCTACTAGCGAACAAGGCAAGGGTCCTTCGTCTCTACCTCTGGGGTCTCGCTGGTGGGGGCTCGACCCACGGTTCGGGTCGCCACGTCCTTTCCTCCCATTGGCCCAGAGAATGGGGGGGAACCGACGTGGTGATGGCCTGGCGGAGCAGGAAGACAGTAGAATAGACACAGCTAAGGCGGGTGGATAGGAGGCTTAATTTCCCGCCCACAAGGATTACCGTGACAACTGTGCCTCACATTACCCGCCCTGAAAAAGGCGCGTCTCCCTCTTCTGTTGGAGGGGGGACGAGAGTGGCCCTGTGTTGGGCACGGCGTGGCCTTCAAGCTCAGTGGCGGCGACTGTGGGGTGGGGTCACGGCTCAAAGGGCGGCGCCCCTTGAGAGACTAACTTGTGTTGTGTTGGGGCGGCGACTGTGTAGCGAGGATACACAGCGGGGTGAAAGACTGGGTGAGTGTGTAGCGCGGTTACACAAGTGTGTTGAGAGAGACAGTGGCCCGTACCGAGAGTTGAAGGCGGTAGAGCGACGAACAGCGAGGTAGCAACGAGCGGCATACCTTCAATTCGTTACCGAGAGTCGACAGTGGAGGTTGGTTGAGATCTCACGCCTGCGACAATATAGTGGCAACAGTGCTGCTTCAAACTGCGTAGCCAGCAGTACGACTAAAATAGTGTATAATGCGAATTTGCCCTTATACTCATCAAAAACATCAACAGAAACGTTGCGATCGGCTATGAAGTTGATGAAATATATATTTAATGAAGTTAATTAACAGTAGAGGCGTGTATACGTAAGTTTCTCTACCGCTCATGTGAACATATGCGGTAAAAGAACCGTGCTGGCAGGTTCTGGCAGCGACCTTCATGATGGCGACGGCTCAAGCCGCTACCCACTCCTCTATCCTGAACCTCCTTCATTATTGTCACTAAAATCACTTATTGCCGCATATGCAATACCTAATAATCTTATACTTATACTTAAATACATATTGGCAAGAAATTTTTTAACATATCTCTTAATCCCTCCAGATTAGGAATGTAATAAAAATTCATCGAAGGTTGAGTGAAGACACGGGTATACCCATGTCTTCAACCTTGACCGCCAACCTTCCTCGCTGCTCTTCCTTCCAAAACAAACCCCTCTTATGGTAAGCGAAGGTCTGCCGTTCGTCGTTCGTCGCTCTACCGTCATAACTCTCGGTACGGGCCAGTGACTCAGTGGCGTGGAGGGCGGCGCCCTGTGAGACGTTTGCGTTGTACAGTGTGTTGTGGAGAGACGGAGAGTCTGTTCGCTGGTGCAGTGTGACAGCGGTGTTGGGTTGAAAGATAGTGGTGCGTGTAGACAGAGACACAGTGACTCGTGTGAGTGTTGGCCTGCGTGCCTCACATGAGAGATAGTGCCTGTACAGTGGTGTACATTGTGTTGGTGACTTGTACAGTAGAGTAAGTGTGGGGGAAAACAATAAAAGCCGTGCACAGAAGTAAGTGTCTCCTTCAGTCCTTCCCGTCTCCTTCCATTGCCCCGAGCCGTTAGTGGTGTGACGAAGTCTAAAGAGAGGGGTGGATTGCCCCCCCCCCAACCTTCGTTACATGAACATAGGTTTGAAGAAATTGTTATGATTCTCGTAGCTCATCCGTTTTCTGTAGTTATAGTATTTAATTGGATCCCCCTGTAAAGGGATCAAAGTCGTATCGGTGCCTCAGCTGTTATTGTTTGTACTTTTCATATCAGATAGAAGCCAATTTATAAACAAGTCATATACAGGCCTACGTACTCCTTACGACAAATAAAGGATTATAAGGCATTGTGGCTCTCCATCTCCCCAACACTTCACCGAGGATCCGGTGAAGAGTATGGGATCTATATAACATAACCATATTGTTACGTATAGCGTAATGCATGAAGGGGTGATGGTGGAGGTACGTACGTACGTACGTAGCGGTGGTGGAGAAGGCATGTTGGTGTGGTTGTGTCTGTGTGTATGAGTGGGTGGCGCGCGGTGGCACCCTGGATACTGGTGGTGGCGAGGCAGTGTGTGTGTGTGAGGGTATGCGTCGAACGACCTTGAATGCGAGAGGGTGGGGGTGGGCCGGTGGAGGACGTGAGCTTGGACACCGCTCCTTGCCTCCTTCCTCCTGGCACTCAGTAAGGTTGGAGGCGTCGGAAGAGACACGAGCCGCTCCTGAAAGAGGAGTTGCGGGTGGCGTGGTGGCTTGGTGGTGTTTTCCTTCGCCTGTGTGTTGATCTCGTGATATACTTAGCTCGCCTCATCTTACACGCCGAACTATCGCTGCAAGTAAGTCAAGTAGCAGTGGGTATTGTAACGTAACGCCTCTTCTGCACAGCCTGAGACACCTGCAGTGGTGTGGTGAGGTCCAGGAGAGGAATAGCGTAACAATTGGTGTCATGAAGTGGAATTTGAGTGTGTTAGGGTGAGAGCCGGTTGGAGTACACAAGGTCAAGATGGCGTCGGGAGTGGACGAGGCGGTGCTGACTCGGCTGAATGGAAACAAAGGCGGCGCGGAGCAAGGTTAACGAGCCGAGTCAAGCTGTGATGAACATGTTCAGGGCGTTGATGAGCGGAATGAAGGAAATCAATGAAAACTTGAGAGAGGCATGCGAGAAAAACAATGAAAATGTGAACGAGCTGATAAAGGTGGTGGTGGCATCTACGGAAGATGCGCAGTGGAACACTGGAGCGGTACACGTGTGTGCTGCACCCTCAGGAGAATCAGGCCGAGAGGAAATCGTGAGCGTGGGAGGCACTGACGAAGTACTGCCGGTGTACGTCGCCGACAGGAAGATGGAAGGAGCCGACGGCATGGTGGAGTCCACGGAGAGCCCGTGGCTGGCTCTGCCTGGTGTAGAGGGTGGGTTTCTGGGAGGCGCGCCGGGCTGTGAGGCAGGCGCGCGGCCCACCCCGGCGGCCGCACCATCCGCCCCTCGCCTGCCTGCCTCGCCTCCGTCATCCCAGCGCCGCGCTGCGGTGTGTGGCCATTCAGGGCGGCGTGGATCGTCGCTGTTTGATGGAAAGGCGGCGTGGAGGGCCTTCCGGGCCCCTTTCGCGGCGCTGGCACGCGGCGTAAAAGGCAGGAAGGGCCTTGCTGGGGGCCTGCCGCCCAGACGGATGCGGAAGGGCAAGAGGCCCTCTCACTTCGCCTCGGCATGGGGCCACCAGAAGAAGAGCCGCTGGCGTGCTGAGCGAGGGAAGCCGCGCAGCCAGCAGAGGAGGCCTCGGAGAGCCAGGATGAAGGAGACGTCCCCATACCTGCCTCTGCTGCGCTATCAAGAGGATGGCGAGCGCAGTGGGTGGCCCCCGCCGAAGCTGTGGAAGGTGGCAGTAACGGCTTGTTACGACGGTGGAGGGATGCACCGACGTGCCTTCTACCAAGCAGAGCCAGCCACAGCGCGTTGCTGTTAAGTCCTGCCGCACCTTCACCTGAGCTTTGCAGTGGAGGGCATGGTCCGTCGGGAGGGTCGTGGCGCCCTTTTCCACCGCGAGACTAGAGCAGTGGGAACAGGGGGGAGCTGTGGAGGCCTCCAGTGGAGTGTGGTCTCCTGGATTATGGTCACCTCTGAGGCGGGCCCAGGGTAGAGGAAGTCCCTGTGGTTCGGGTAGCCTGTGGTTGAGGTAGCAGCTCGGTGTTCTCGCTAGGGTGTCTCGCGGGCGGGGGAAGAGGAGTGCTGCCTGGTGTGACCTTCCAACACTGGAGGCTGCTGATGTGGGGAATGGCGATGTAGGATCTTGCAGCTCGAGGCTGTGGTGGTGGCATTGTGTGTGATAAAAGTAGCGGTGAAGGGAGGTGGTGTAGTTGTAATGATGGGTGGAGATGAAGTGAGGCCTGCGTGCCTCAGGGAGCAGCGCGGGGCCAAGCCTTGACGCGATGTAAGGTGTGGTGGGGTGATGTGGAGTAGTGGAGGCTGTTGTGGTGGTGGTGGGAGAATATTCGCAAGGTTGGGGCCTGCGAGGAGGAATTAATGTCGTCAGGGTTGGGCTGCGACGGAGGATAAAAGTGGTTTCACCAGAAGGGTGCTGTGGTGGAGTGGTGTGGTGGAGGTTGCTGATGTGGTGGTGGTGGAGGAGACATGTGGTCTACTCCAGGTTGTTGCGGTGGGAGAATTATGTAATGGATGCATGACCATGAGGAAATTTAATTATTGAATTTGTATACATGTATTATGTTTCTGTATTTTCTTAAGTGCTAATTAGAGAGAACTGCAACTCCGAAATGCCAGTGGTCGCTGGTAGTTTTAACTCACAATTTGGTGAAAAGTTGGTCAACTTGAAAGAAAAATATGGGCTTATTCCACTGTACTTAAAACACACAAGTATAATATTAAGAACGATTTTCTTCTATATGTATGGTGCCTGATTCTAGATTAATAGAAGATTAATAGAAGCCTGATTCTGTAAAACATTGTATATAACCAAATAACCAAGTAGGTTATAGTTGAGGAGGCGAGGTAAATGCTACTCTATGATATTATATAGTCAATAACGAATGTTTAGAAGTTATCTATACCTAGGCAGTCATATTTTCCTGTTATTATTGTGTATCAATCAGATAGAAAGCCTAGAAGTGCAATGAGTCGACGCGTGAAGTGGCAATGTTTTGATTCAATCTCCCCGCCACAATCTCCCCGCCCACCACTCCCCGCCGCGGCACGTCGCCTCCACAATTATAACCTACATTGTCGCAGCAACAAGCCGATTTCGGCATTCTTTATTCTTCGTTTTTCCAAGGCCTTGCTTATTGTATTTTGACAAGCGTTTGCCAGACGCAGCAGTACTGTCTTAGAAAACAGTGTGAACATCGCCCAAATTTTACATGCCACAATATACATGTAAAAAATCTATTAAGCTTTGCTACTCGAGGCGAGTAATTTGCATTAAATTGCTATTATAGAACGTTCCATCGTAATGCATGTCATCCATATAATTAGTAGAACAACAGAAGAACTATATTTTTTGGTATTCAGATGCGGTGCATCAATATTTATCGCGAAATTAATTTCTGAAAAATATTAGTCGCGGAGCCAAAACACAGTAGACCAACCTTTGAGTTAAAACTGCCAGCGACCACTGGCATTTCTCGAGTTGCAGTTCTCTCTAATTGAGTTGTTGGTGTCTTTCTGACCGAGACGGTCAAGTTGTAAAGGGGGGATAATGTTACGTATAGCGTAATGCATGAAGGGGTGATGGTGGAGGTAGCGGTGGTGGGGAAGGCATGTTGGTGTGGTTGTGTGTCTGTGTGTATGAGTGGGTGGCGCGCGGAGGCACCCTAGATACTGGTGGTAGCGAGGCAGTGTGTGCGTGTGAGGGTATGCGTCGGACGACCTTGAATGCGAGAGGGTGGGGGTGGGCCGGGGGAGGACGTGAGCTTGGACACCGCTCCTTGCCTCCTTCCTCTTGGCACTCAGTAAGGTTGGAGGCGTCGGAAGGGACGCGAGCCGCTCCTGAGAGAGGAGTTGCGGGTGGCGTGGTGCCGTGGTGGTGTGGTTGTGGTGGTGGGGGGGACTTTGTGGTTGTGGTGTGGGGAAGGAACTGTGACGGTAGTGTAACGTCAGCTTTACGACAGTCTAGAAGTGGCTGGAAGCTGGCTTACACACATGTACTGTGCTTTGTGCTTGTGGCTTGTGGCTTTCTCATTAAACCCAGAAATGTCTCAGTGTTTTCCTTCGCCTGTGTGTTTTGATCTCGTGATATACTTAGCTCGCCTAACCCTACACGCCGAACTATCGCTGCAGGTAAGTCAAGTAGCAGTGGGTATTGTAACGTAACGCCTCTTCTGCACAGCCTGAGACACCAGCAGTGGTGTGGTGAGGTCCAGGAGAGGAATAGCGTAACAATATTATGTACTGCAGACAGACAACTCAACTCTGGTAACTTGTTACAGGTACGTCACCAAGGACGAGAACATAACAGTGGCGACGAGGATGGGATCTATATAACATAACCATATTGTTACGCCGCGGTAGAATGTCCGTCTGTCTGTGTGTATTTGTGGTGTGTATGAGTACGTAAGCAGTGTCCGTATGTCTGTGTGTATGAGCAGCGTGGCATTAGATGCACATTGCACCAAGCACTCTGTTTGGCAGCGGGATCATGATACCGTAATGTTGCACCCGGCACCACACCACTCTGATAGGTAGCGGCACGGTCTTTCCGGAAATCCAGCCACGGGATTGGCTGGCTAGCTGGCGGCGGGAAGACAAGAGGAGACAGCGCCAAGAGAAGGGACGCCGCGGGCGTGAGTTGGGCGAGGGATAGGGTTGAGACAGGACCTCCGGCGGGGCTCCTGTGCGCGCGGGCGTGAGCCGTGGGCGTGAGAAGTTTGCCGCCCGGGGGCTGTTGTAACAGGAATGTAGACCGCCGCCCGGGTAGCTCAGTTGCAGCCGGCTGAGAGAGAGAGCGGTGAGAGACACGGCGGTGGGAAGGTGGTCTTGAGGAGAGCGGGAGGCGGCGAACCACCGCCGCCTTGGTGTATCTGCCGCCCCGTCAAAAGAATCGTCAGCCTAAGTCAGCGCCTCGCATTAAGCCTGTACTCGTGTGTCGTGTGCCATTCACGTGTGTGTGTGCCTCCAGTGTGTGCTAGATAACCTGTTACATTGTGACCATGTGAGTCCATTCTCCACCTTCAGGAGTACTGTGTATTGTGACCTCCGCCATTAAATGTAGACAGTGTATTACAGTGTGCTCAGTTTCCTCTTTTCTCCGGGTGAATCTGAAAGGTACCATCAGCGGTGAAGACAGTTACTCGCTTCAGGCTCTTCTGCTGGACCTCCATCAGGAGTTAAGTGGTTACGTGGGGCGCCCTTTGGTGAGATAAGAAAGGTGAGTGGGACCTGTGTAACATTGGTTGTCAGTAGTGGGATTGATTGTAGAAAAATCTGTGGCCGGTAGCTGTGTTAACACGCGGTCAAGATGGCGGGCAAGGAAGAAAAAGAAGGCGAGGTGACGCCTTGTGACATCACTGAGGAAGAGAGTGGCTCGCTTCTAATAGCGGATAGGGAGAGAGTGGACACGAACAGGATCATGGCCATGATGAGGGAAATGATGAGCCAACATAGAAGTGAAAATGAAATAATGATGAGCCAACTTAGAAAAAAAGAAAGACTGATGAAAGAAATGGTTAGAAAAAATGAAAATTTAAGTGATATGAATCAGAATTTAAATGAAGTGAGAGACACACTGAAAAGAGGCTTAACCGAGGTACCGGCTGACGCGACGCAGGATACTGACGAGGCATGCGCTGCTGTGGAAGGACGTCACCTGCCTGAAGCCACCCAGCGACTATGTGGCATGACGGGGCACTGTACATCTCTGAAAGGGCCAGTGGGCGTGGAAATCAGCGTAGGGAGCAGTGAAGTGACGCTGCCTGTTTACGTCGCAAGCGACGGAGGACTCTTGTCTCCTCGGCCTGGACTACCTGTCGCAGGCAAGGGCGTGTGTCGATCTGGGAAAGAAGATGTTAAGGGTAGGCAAGGAAGAGCTGCCCTTGTTTCCAGGTGACGCCCCTGCAGAGGTAGTGGCCGTGGAGAGAGTGCGTCTGGCCCCGAAACCCGAGACAAAAGTGCCCTGTAGGCCGGTTGAGGGCGTGATACAGGAGGAGGAGCGGCAGAAGAGCGAGACAGCAGCCATAGAGGGCTCCCTGCCTGTGCACTTAACCAGTCTGGCAGCGAGGAGCGGCTCTCTTCTCACCCCGGAACAACGTGTAAGGATGGCCGAGCGGCGCTCCACTCCTCGCCTCCCCGCGCTGCCTTCGTCACCCCACCGCCGCGCTGCGGTGTGTGGCCACTCGGGGCGGCGTGGACCGTCAGGAGGCGATGGAAAGGCGGCGTGGAGAGCCTGTCGGGCCCGATTCGCGGCGCTGACAAGCGGCGTAAAAGGCAGGAAGGGCCTTGCAGGCGGCCTGCCGCTCCGGCTGGTGCGGATCAAGCGCCCACGGAGGGAGGGAAAGAGGCCCGCTCACTTCGCTTCGGCATGGAATCACTGGAAGAAGAGCCGCCGGCGTGGTGAACGTGGGAAGCTGCGCAACAAACAGTGGAGGCCTCGGAGAGCTAGGATAAAGAGGACGTCCCCATACCTGCCTGTGCTGCGTCTACAGGAGGATGGCGAGCGCAGTGTGTGGCCCCCGCCGAAGCTGTGGCAGGTGGACGACGGTGGAGGGATGCATCGTGCCCTCTACCAGGCAGAGCCAGCCATAGCGTGTTGCTGTTGAGTCCTGTGTCCGTCACCGGCGCTTTGCAGTGGAGGGCATGGTCGGTCGGGAAGTCGTGGCGCCCTTTGCCGCGGAGACGAGCAGTAGAGCAGAGGGGGGAACTGCGGAGCCAATGGAGAGTGACTCTTGGGCCGTGGTTACCTCTGAGGCGAGCCCAGGGTAGAGGACGGTCCCCTAGCTGTGGCTTGTGGCGCCCCTTTGCCGCGGAGACGAGCAGCGGAGCAGAGAGGAGAACTGCGGAGCCAATGGAGAGCGACTCTTGGGCCGTGGTTACCTCTGAGGCAAGCCCAGGGTAGAGGACGCGTCCCATGTGGCTTGTGGCGCCTGATAGAGGGTGCAGCTGGAGCTCCTGCTTGTGTGCCTCGCGTGCGGAAAGGAGGGCGGCCTGGCGCGACCTCCCAACCCTGTGTGGCGGCTGGTGAAGGCGATGATGGACTTAATTGTAGCTGTAAGGCTTTGGGTGGTAATGTTTTGTTTGTGTGTGTGTTTAATGATGAGGCGAGTGGCCTTCATTTGAGGATTTTTGATTGTGTTAATTTTGTGTTTCAACTATGGTTTCCCTATTTTGTTTCGCTTTTATGTACTCTTAGAATAACGGATTTAGGATAAAAAAAAAACAGCGGGTGGCTGTTCTGAGGAGGAGGGGAATAATGTTACGCCGCGGTGGAATGTCCGTCTGTCTGTGTGTATTTGTGGTGTGTATGGGTACGTAAGCAGTGTCCGTATGTCTGTGTGTATGAACAGCGTGGCATTAGTTGCACACGGCACCAAGCACTCTGTTTGGCAGCGGGATCATGATGCCGTCTTGTTGCACCCGGCACCGCACCACTCTGATAGGTAGCGGCACGGTCTTCCCGGAAATCCAGGCACGGGATTGGCTGGCTAACTGGCGGCGGGAAGACAAGAGGAGACAGCGCCAAGAGAAGGGACGCCACGGGCGTGAGTTGGGCGAGGGATAGGGTTGAGACAGGACCTCCGGCGGAGCTCCTGTGCGCGCGGGCGTGAGCCGTGGGCGTGAGAAGCCCGCCCGCCGGGGGCTGTTGTAACAGGAATGCAGACCGCCGCCCGGGTAGCTCAGTTGCAGCCGGCTGAGAGAGAGAGCGGTGGAAGACACGGCGGTAGGAAGTGTAATGCCCGTTATTCGGAAGAGATAGGATGGGTATTCTTATCATACAATTCCCGGGTTATGTCCGTAAGCAATTCAATCTTTTCGTTTCGTGAAATTTATCTTCTTTCTTCCTATCTTCCATTTCTATCTTCCTTCCTTCCCTCACTCCCTCCCCCCGACATTCCAGGTACGAGTCAAAATTCGTGGGACACTTATTTCGCGATCATTGATAACTAAAGGATTCAAAGCTTTTCATCCTCCCCTCACCCCCCTATCAGATCAAGGAACACTCCTAGATTCCTAATGTCCTTCAAAATAGTCACCATAGTGAAAGATCACGGTCACACATGGATGGGTTCGTCCAGTTATTCGCTAAATTGAAAGTCTACCAAATTTCTATTCAGACTCCCATACCACGTCGCTCAAAAAAACACGTTCGTAGGCTTGAAAGAACTCAAATAACACTTTCCCCGGATATTAGATTAAACATATTAAATTCTTCTATATCAAAGTAATAGAACTGTATTATAGCCCTTTCATATGTATACTTGTTGTATTAGTTAATTAGTCATTCATGGTCTATAAGCTCTTCAGGAGAGGCCAATATCATAGAATTCGGACATCCCCTTTCATCCCAACTTCACCTTAGCTACCACGAGGAGTCAGTCGTCTCTACACTTCATTGTAGGTAAGACCTCGGCACCTCGCTCCTGTTTCCCCCTTTCCTTGTTATATTATATCTATCTATATTTCTATATATACATAGGTACAGTTGTTCAGTTTCACTAACGCATAGAAGGCCTACCCCATCCTTATAAGTGTTATTAACGAAGTCGTCTCTACACTTCATTGTAGGCTTCGACGGGAGTGTCTCGCTCCTTCCTCTCCAGAAACCAGGCCACATGGTACAGTGAATCCCCACACCAACTCATTCCTCTCACATTTTCTCTCCTATATATATATTCCATGTATACCTATAGTGCTCAGTTGATACGGACATAGGTGGTAGTTCTAAGAATGATTCTGTGAGGGAGTTTATGCTCTAAAGAGCTTGCCCGTTCCAGATTAGAGTTTATGTGTTTGTGTCTAAGATCTCAAACAGAAATAATGTTTCATGGTGAATAAATAGGATGATGTTTCAAATATAGTTCTTGTGTTTATTGCAAAAAAACCCCAGGTGATTATTCTGTGTTAGGACAGTAATTCCCCACACTTCCAAAAGAGTCAGCCTTACTCGGTATAATACTATATATCTCCCCGACTACCATTAATTCTCATGTATATTCACGTGCTCAGGGAGTAAACCAGAGAACTACTCGCTTGAGCTGGTGGCAGCACTTCCCCTTAACTCATACCCTTTCCCCTTAACCTTAACTCCTATCCCTTCCACTTAAATTCATCCCCATTTCAGTACTCTCCGCAGCGAGAAGTGTTCATACTATAATCAAATAGTGAACACATAAGACAAGTTTCAATTCTCTATTCAAGTTTAAATCAAGGAAAAATCCTAACCAAATTAATTTCATTCAAATAACAAAGGCACCAGGTATAAACTTCTACATAGGAAGTTCTGGCAACACAGAAGGTGGTCTTGGGGAGAGCGGGATCGAGGCGGCGAACCACCACCGCCTTGGTGTATCTGCCGCTCCGTCAGGAGAATCGTCAGTCTAAGTCAGCGCCTCGCATTTAGCCTGTACTCGTGTGTCGTGTGCCATTCACGTGTGTGTGTGCCTCCAGTGTGTGTTAGATAACCTGTTACAGTGTGACCATGTGAGTCCATTCTCCACCTTCAGGAGTACTGTGTATTGTGACCTCCGCCATTAAATGTAGACAGTGTATTACAGTGTGCTCAGTGTCCTCTTTCCTCCGGGTGAATCTGAAAGGTGCCATCAGCGGTGAAGACAGTTACTCGCTTCAGGTTCTTCTGCCGGACCTCCGTCAGGAGTTAAGTGGTTACGTGGGGTGCCCTTTGGGGTGATAAGAAAGGTGAGTGCCCAGTGTAACAATATTATGTACTGCAGACAGACAACTCAACTCTGGTAACTTGTTACAGGTACGTCACCAAGGACGAGAACATAACAGTGGCGGCGAGATACGGGTAACGCAAACCCAAGCAGGCGTGAAGCACGGCAGCACAAGATGCCTTTGGACTTGTCACAACTTTCATAATTTTCGGTAGCTGAGGAACCATCGTCAGTGGGCACCAGGTGGAAGAAGTGGGTGAAGGGGTTTGAGTTTTACCGTGCAGCCATCGGTGTCAACAACAACGACCAGAAGCGTGCCTTATTGCTTCATGTGGAAGGACCAGAGGTACAAGAGATATTTTCTAATTTGTCTCCTCCCTTGACTACAGTACAGGAGGTGCAGACAGCCCTAGATAACTATTTTGCCCCTCAAACAAATATAAGGTATGAGTGTGTTTTGTTTAGACAAATTCAGCAGGAGCCACAGGAATCAACAGATACTTTTGTTACTAGACTAAAAAGATTATCAGTGACCTGTGAGTTTCAAGATGCTAATGAAGCCATATTAGATCAAGTGATATAAAAATGTTCATCGTCACAGTTAAGACGTAAAGTACTCCAAGAGAAACACTTGACTCTAGATAAACTTTCACAAATAGCTAGGGCTATGGAAGCAGCAGACAAACAAGCAAATGTCATTGCAGGTAGTAGGTCTATTAATGCAAGCAACAATGATCCGCAGCAGGTATGCCAAGTCACACATAAAAACTTTAGGCCCAGAGATAATCAAAGCAAGACAAGTTTTCCACACGCTGAGAATAAACCAGTAAAAACTTGCACCAGATGTGGTAACATAAATCATGCCTTTTGGGAGCTTGACAAATGTCCTGCTAACAACCAAAAGTGTACAGCTTGTGGAATACCTGGGCATTTCAAGCAGTACTGTAGAACTAAAAAACATGTATACAGAATGGTCTGAGCCAGAAACCTCACACAGCAACCCACCATCAGAATATGTACCTCAAGGCCATGAAGTCACTCAGGATTTTGCTTTCAGAGTAAATTCAGTGAGAGAGAATATTAAAAGAATTTTGCTTGATATGAAAGTAAATGGCAAACCAGTTGAAATGCAGTTAGATACAGCTGCAGATGTAACAATTGTATCTGAGGAGGTGGCTAGATCAATTCCTAATTTAATGATTAATGAGTGTCACAAAGACTTGAGAGACTATAATCACAAAAGCACAGATGTTAAGGGGACAGCAAAAGTAGATGTAAGGTATAATAACCATGAATATAAATGTATGCCCATTACCATAGTTCAAGGACAAGGACAGTCTCTATTTGGGTTAGATTGGCTAAATACCATACCTCTGAATTGGCATAGCATATTCAAAGTAAATAACAGTAAGCCAAAAGAGGGTTTAGCTAAGTTAATAGCACAGTATGAAGACATATTTAATGAAGGGTTAGGGCTTGGGTTTCCGTAAAAGCACTCGCTTGCATGAGGTGTGCAGCTCGTGAGCCTGGCTGTAAACGTGAGCGAACAAATGAAATTTTGTCACTCTCATCATTAATAAATGAATTAGCCATTACATCCTCGCACATGGCAATATACTCTCGGGCTGTGTAATCAACATCAACTCCCGAAAAGGGCCTGACAGACGCGCTGGTAGGTAATAACTTAATCGTTCCAGCTGCCTGTGGTTGAGGATTCGAGGGGACAGAACTACTACTACCTGCTCCGGCCGGAGGAGACATGCTTGTTAGTGGGGGCTGAGGCAAGGAAGGGAAGAAGCAGGTGGGAGCGTGTTGCGAACCGCTACGCAGAACACGAGGGCTATCACTACTTTCTTAAAAATCAGATTCAACACCTTCCTGTGTCTCAGTGCTATCGTCAGTTAATGTGGATTTATTTCCACCACAGAGTCTAGCAAATTCCTCACTTAAAAGATCAAGATTAGGTTTTTGATCCATAAACTATAGGTAAAATTAGTAGTAAATTGCGTAATAAAATAAAAATAATAATCAATGCAAATATGATAATTATTATTATTACCGCAATTATATAATGTGAGTATTATTTTTCAGGTGCATCTAAAGCCTTACGTTGTTATTGAGTGTTGGCCATCACAAAGAAGAAAAGTACATTTTCACAGGGAGAAGAGATATACAGTAGTGTGCAATTTAATCCGGATACTATCAAATTTTGTGACTTTTTCATAATATGTCTTAATCTTTGGCTACACTAATGAAGTTTCTTTTGTTTTCTGTGCAGAAGAGTGTACTGGTGACACCTGGCATCTATTCTGCTGTGACCACGCTCCAGTAAACCTGCCAGTGCTACAGAGTTGCCAGATTTGGGGATTTGTCCCTATATTTGGGGATTTCGGGGCACTGATGGGGACATGGGGACATTCACTCTCGATTTGGGGACTTCTGAGGTCTCTGAAAAAAACATGTATTTTATCACTTAAAATAATATTATTAATATGAAGGTTAAAAGAAAACATGAGGTTAAACCGACGGCAAGGAAGAAGTAATTTGAGCTTTATTGATCCCAAAGAAGTAAGTCAAGAAATGTGGTCTCCATTGGTCCATTGGCTAGTGTATTTCCTGGAATTGTAGGTCCTGACAAAATAAATCACCTAGAAAAAGAATGGAGAGTACTAAGAAACACCGATCTTGCTGATTCAGAAATCAATGATGCTGAAGGCTTCTGGGAGACAGTTAGAGAAATAAAGAGTGGTGATGAAACCCCCATGTTTCCAAATTTGTCAAGTTTTGTTTCTGGGCTATTGCGTCTTCCTCATTTTAGTGCCACAGCAGAAAGGATATTTTCATCTGTAAACAATTTAAAAACAAAACTAAGAAACAAACTCTCAACCAGAGAACTCTATAGTTGGACTTCTGCATTCAAAGCGGTATTTGAAAGGGCTGGAATGTTTCAATTTTGCTGTAAATGATAAACTAGTCAACATGAAGACTTCAGATATCTACAAATACCATGAAAATGATGATTCGAGTGATGATATTATTTAGTATGCATGTAGTTAGTATTTAGTAGTAGTGATGATATTATTTAGTTAGTTATTCTATTCTTTCTTTCTGGCTTAGTACAGTATGTCCAGAATATTAGTTGGATTATTTAAGTTCCCCAAGAAGCTATGAGCATTAATATTTTCATTTATTTATGTATCATATTTCTAAGCAATTTAAGGAAATATATCATCCCCATCAGCCTTAAGTAGAAAATTTTATTAAATGTATTTTTTATTAAATGCTCATGAGGCTGTATCCTATTACTGCCTTTTTTTGTTTTTGCAGTCCTTGTGATGATTCTAATAAAAAAGTTAATTATGCTACTTCATGTGTAATGTAATATATTATGTAAAACAAAGTATGAATTAATATAATTAAATCAACATTAAAATCAACATAGCAATTTTAATTTACATGTGGAGTAGCTATGTAGCATATATTTCAGCATTTTTATAACAAGTATGGAAATATATGAAATGGGGAACTCTGGGGATTTTTCCCAGAATATATAGGGATTTTTAGACCAGGCTGTCTGGCAACCCTGCAGTGCTACACCATAGCTGGTTGTGGACGTTTATTGCTGCGAGCGTGCTCCGTGCGTTCGTGCTCCATTCATTATTAGCCCTTAAATTCATGATGGATATCACACCCAAGAAGCGTGCAAGTATTGTGGCTCTTAGAAAACATGTTGGTTTCTGATGCCGTGCATCAGACAGATTTCTGAGAAAATGAAGGTGGCAAAGTCAACTGTTGGCGATATTGTGAAAAGAGCTGAAGACACTGGTGAACATTCAACACTGCACCGAGGAAAATGTGGAAGAAAACGCAAGACAACACCTCACGATGACAAGGTTATCATCAGAAATAGTGTGAAGGATCCTAAGAAAACCAGTAAAGACCTTCAGAGAGATTTGTCTTCAGCTGGCGTAAATGTTTCTTCTTCAACTGTCCGGCGACGGCTCCTTGAGGTTGGTAGAGTTGCCAGATTATGTACCAGTTCCCGGTACATAAACAGTTATTGACTTCTGCTATGAAGACAAAACGTCTTCGCTGGGCACGCAAGTATGCTGCATGGAAGGCAGATGACTGGAGGAAAGTTCTATTTTTAGATGAATCGCATTTTGAAGTGCATGGGTACAGGTCAGTGGTAGTGAGACGAAGCAAAGGTGAACCACTTCGGCCAGGACACATTCAACAAGTGCCAAAACACCCACCTAAAAAGACGTTTTGGGGTTGTTTTACTGCTAAAGGTCTAGGGCGGCTTGTTAATGTTGAGGGAATGATGAACAGCGATAAATCAGAGCTGGGCGGAGCGCAAACGAAAGCGCAAATGCGCAAAAGCGCAATTTGCGCTCCATATAAAATATTTGCGCCTTGCGCTTTGCGCAAAGCGCCGAAAATTTGCGCTTTTGGAGTTTGCGCTCTCGATATTTTATAAGTCCGCAAATGCGCAAACTTAGCAGAAAAACTTTGCCGAGAAACTCAAATGACGTAAAATCAAAAAATTAAAAGATACGTCAAATATAGCATTTATATTTAAGTTTACTTTTTATTTAAAAAACGCTGCAGAAAAGAGCAAGCTCATGCCACGGTCGAGTGTGGCACAGAGAGCTGCAAGCAGTGCGAGCTGGACGGGGACGTGGACGAGGAACTGGAGAAGAACTTGCACTCCTGGACCCAGCTGGACGTCCAGGATAACGTGCCTCTGTCACCTGACATGTTTCCCATGGAGCACAGGCAGATCTGGATGGACCTGTTCATCAGGTACAACACTCCAGTGCCCTCCTCAGCGGCGGTAGAGCGGCTGTTCAGCATGGGCTCAGACGTCATGAGGCCGAAGCGATCGAGTCTGACGGCCAAGAACTTCGAGAAGCTGGTGTTCCTCAAGGGTAACATGAACCTCCTCAAGGGTCGGTGGGAGCTGGAGGACAGTGACTAGGAGGACTAATATTAGTATTGTGTATTTTCATTTTTCAACTATTTTGTGTTGTTTTGACAGTATTATCTTATTTCTTATATAAAATTGTGTTCAATAAATGTTTCAAATACTGTAAACATTCAATCTTTTAATCATTTATACACTTTATATTAATTTAACATAGAATTTTTCAGTTTGCAGACTAAAAAATGAGGTTTGCGCTTTAACTTTTATGTTTGCGCTTGAGATTTTTTTATTTGCGGCCTAGTTTTTTTTTTTCGCTAGAAATTTGCGCTCTTGCACTTGCGCTCCGCCTTTTTTCGAGAATTTTGCGCTTTTGCGCTTTGCGGACTCGATCGCGAAAATTTGCGCTTTGCGCTTTGCGGACTAAGGAAAAAAATTTGCGCGCCCAGCTCTGCGATAAATACAAGGCAGTCCTGGAGGCTCACTTGCTTCCTGTGATGCAAAGGGACTTTCCTGAATGGAGGCGGCATTTTCCAGCAGGATCTCGCTCCGTGCCATACTTCCCGAAAAATGCGCACATTCTTCGAAGAAAGTGGACTAACCATTCTAGGTTGGCCTGGGAATTCTCCTGACATAAACTCCATTGAGAATCTATGGGCTATAATCAAACGTAGCATCGAGAAAGACGACTGTTCGACGATGCAGAAGCTGATTTGTGCTGTTATTAAGGCCTCGTACCATGACGAAGAACTAGCAGAAATGTGTTCAAGCTTGGTGGAATTGATCGCCAAAGCGAGTGGAACTGCTTGTAATAGCAAAGGGTGGTCATATCTCATATTAAATGTATCATCTATCTTACCATTAACATGTATTTTTGGAATAAACTTCAATTTAACAAATAATTGTATTATTTCATCACTGTCTGGACTAAATTGCACACTACTGTATATATATTGATATCTTAATATACTCAAAATTACTAAAATTAAGTAATAGCAATATTAGTATTGATGAGATTATATTAAATCAATTAGAACAGTCTCATGAAATTTGTCTTATTTCTTTCCACATGGATAATTAATCAGTAAAATGTGAAATGAATTAATCAGTTGCAATTTAATATGCAACAAGTGATGTAATTAATTAAATTTCAATGGAGTGTCAGCTCATATACATGTTTAATTTCACCTAAGTATATTAGCTTTGTAGGAGAAGAATTTCCTTGAAGCGAAACATCCAAGGTAGGAGGCGGGTGTTGCGTCTAGGAGGTCAGGCCAGCCAAGGTGGGGGTGTGGCGCTGAGGTATTTCCCGACCTTGAGTTAAAGTGGAGGGCGTCTGAGGCGGTTGGCGGCGGAACGTCACGTAGTCGACCACGCCTACGTCCTTAATTCCACTTCTCCACCAGGGTTCCACCTTGGAGTTGTAGCTAAGTCTTATTTATTCAACAATCTGGATCACGATGTACACAGCGCGCCAAAGTATTGTTCGCCGCATCATAACAGACGCTCCCATAAGGGAATTCTGAAAATGTACTCTATAGCAGCCTAGTAACTTCCGAGAGAGATATCCTACATATGGCAGCTTGTTTAAAGCATGGGCAGTCCATCAAGACCGTTGAGGAATGTTCAGATGCCACTTGTCAATTATAGACGAAGCATTTTGAAAAGGATCGCCTCACTCTCCGCGAGTAATTTGAACAGACGCGCGTTGGTATAACTATAATTATTTTCATAATGGGTGACAAGAAAGACCTAACAAAGGAGCAAATTAAAGTTATTGTGACCCTACACAAGGCAGAGAGGCCAGAGGAAGAAATATCAAGGATTGTGGGTGTTACGAGGAAATGTGTGATGAAGTGGTGGAGAGTTTCGTGAAGGGTGGCGGGGGGGCAACACCATAACATAAAGAAGTGGCCAGGGCGAGGATGTATATGTCATATCGTAATAATTTTCTTGCTCTTATTTGAGGATGGGCATCCACTTGACGTTTTATGACATTTACGGTGCTTGCGGATGTTTTACATCCTCGCCCTGGCCACTTCTTTATGTTATGGTGTTGCCCCCCCCGCCACCCTTCACGAAACTCTCCACCACTTCATCACACATTTCCTCGTAACACCCACAATCCTTGATATTTCTTCCTCTGGCCTCTCTGCCTTGTGTAGGGTCACAATAACTTTAATTTGCTCCTTTGTTAGGTCTTTCTTGTCACCCATTATGAAAATAATTATAGTTATACCAACGCGCGTCTGTTCAAATTACTCGCGGAGAGTGAGGCGATCCTTTTCAAAATGCTTCGTCTATAATTGACAAGTGGCATCTGAACATTCCTCAACGGTCTTGATGGACTGCCCGTGCTTTAAACAAGCTGCCATATGTAGGATATCTCTCTCGGAAGTTACTAGGCTGCTATAGAGTACATTTTCAGAATTCCCTTATGGGAGCGTCTGTTATGATGCGGCGAACAATGCTTTGGCGCGCTGTGTAGTGTTCGAAGGAGTTTAATGCACCTTCATTCCTCAGCAAACAGGAAGCTTCTTGTTAAATACGTTTATATCTCTTCAATGGATCAGTTTAATTAAGTGTGGTGGAATAATGTGTGGCGTAATGGATGTTCAATAGAGCGTGTGGAGCTAAGGTAAGAAGGTTGGGCAGGAAGGCAGGGTGTGGTTGGGGGCGGCGCGGTCACTGGTTAACGTAAACACAAGTGACCTTTTCTCCTAGTCCCACTTCAGAATTCCCTCTCACTCCTCAGTTTGTCACTTAACTTCGCTCAATGTCTCGTTCCACAATTTACCGTCTTGTATCAAAATGTATGTTTTGTGCACTGAACCACCGTGTTGTAATATCACTGGAACAGTCTGATCTTACCGCTTGTCACCAAATATGTTAGCTTCATGTGTGTCCTTGCACGAAGTAACATATACTTACTGTTGGGTAGGAGTGGATAAGTTGCCGAGTGGAGGGGAGGCGGGGAACTTTTTTTTTTTTTTTTTTACATCACAAGGAACTGGCCAAGGGCACAGCAAAAATGGGTAACACAAAGCCCGCTTAGTTGCCAGTCCCTATAAAGAAGACAGTAAGAGAATGAAATAAAAACAGAGGGGTGAGCCAATTTAGTTCGGGAGGTGTCTTGTTACTCTTCTTTTGAAAAAATTTAAGTCATAGGAAAGTGGAAAAATAGAAACAGGAAGAGAGTTCCAGAGTTTACCAGTGAAAGGGATGAAAGAGTAAAGATACTGATTAACTTGCATTAGGAAGATGGACAGAATAGGGATGAGAATGAGTAGAAAGTCTTGTGCAGCGAGGCCGCGGGAATGGGGGAGGCATGCAGTTAGCAAGTTCAGAAGAGCAGTGAGCATGAAAATAACGGTAGAAGAGAGCAAGAGAAGCAACATTGCGGCGGTGATTTAAAGATTGAAGACAGTCAGTCAGAGGAGAGGAGTTGATGAGACGAAAAGTTTTTGACTCAACCCTGTTTAGGAGAGCTGTATGAGTGGATCCTCCTCAAACATGTGAGACATACTCCATACATGGGCGGATAAGGCCCCTGTAGAGAGCAGGCAATTGGGAGGGAGAAAAAAAAGGACGCAGACGCCACAGCACACCTAACTTCTTAGAAGCTGTTTTAGCAAGAGATGAGATGTGAGATTTCCAGTTCAGATTTTTAGTAAAGGATAGTCCTAGAATGTTCATTGTAGAAGAAGGAGACAGTTGAGTGTCATTGAAGAAGAGGGGATAGTTATCTGGTAGGTTTTGTCGAGTAGATAGGTGAAGAAATTGGGTTTTTGAGGCATCGAACAAAACAAGGTTTGCTTTGCCCCAATCAGAAATTATAGAAAGATCAGAAGTTAGGCGCTCGGTGGCATCTCTCCGTGAATCACTTAGTTCCTGTTGAGTTGGACGTCTAATAAACGACGTTGAAAAATGCAGGGTAGAATCATCAGCGTAGGAGTGGATAGGGCCTTGAGTTAGACTTAGAAGATCATTAATGAATAATAGAAAGAGAGTGGGTGATAGGACAGAGCCCTGGGGAACACCAATATTGATAGATTTAGGAGAAGAACAATGTCCGTCTACAGTAGCTGCAATAAAACGGTTTGAAAGGAAACTTAAAATGAAGGTACAGGGAGAAGGATAGAAACCGAATGAGGGTAGTTTGGAAATTAAAGATTTGTGCCAGACTCTATCAAAAGCTTTTGATATGTCAAGGGCAACAGCAAAAGTTTCACCGAAACCCCTAAAGGAGGATGACCAGGATTCAGTTAGGAAAGCTAGAAGATCGCCAGTAGATCGCTCTTTACGGAAACCGTACTGACGATCAGATAGAAGATTGTGAGCAGATAGATGCTTAAGAATCTTCTTATTAACTATAGATTCAAAAACTTTAGAAAGGCAGGAAGTCAAAGCTATAGGACGGTAGTTTGAAGGATTAGAGCGGTCACCCTTCTTAGGAACAGGTTGGATGTGAACAAATTTCCAGCAAGAAGGAAAGGTGGAAGTAGATAGACAAAGACGGAAAAGTTTGACCAGGCAAGGTGCAAGCACAGAAGCACAGTTTTTGAGAACAATAGGAGGGACTCCGTCAGGACCGTAAGCCTTCCGAGGATCTAGGCCAGAAAGGACAAAGAAAACATCATTACGAAGGATCTTCATAACAGGCATAATATAGTCAGAGGGTGGAGGAGAAGGAGGAACAAGTCCTTCATCAGCCAGAGTGGAATTTTTAGCAAAGATTTGAGCGAAGAGTTCAGCTTTAGAAGTAGATGAGACAGCTGTGGAGCCATCTGGGTGAAGCATAGGAGGGTAAGATGAAGAAGAAAAATTGTTAGAGATGTTATTAGCTAGATGCCAGAAGTCACGAAAGGAATTTGATTCAGAAAGATTTTGACATTTTCTATGAATGAAAGAGTTTTTGGTAAGTTGAAGTAAAGATTTGGCATGATTATGGGCAGAAATATAAAGGGCATGAGTTTCAGGAGATGGATGCTTACGGTACCGTTTGTGAGCCACCTCTCTATCTCGGACAGCATGAGAACAAGCAGAGTTAAACCAAGGTTGACGGGCTTTAGGATTAGAGAAAGTATGTGGAATGTACGCCTCCATGCCAGAGACTATGACCTCAGTTATGCGCTCTGCACAAAGAGATGGGTCTTTGACATGGAAGCAGTAATCATTCCATGGAAAATCAGAGTAGTACTGCCTTAGGTCTTCCCACTTAGCTGAGTTGAAGTGCCAGAAGCACCTCCGCTTAGGTGGGTTCCGAGACGGTACCGGAGCGATAGGACAGGTTACAGAAATAAGATTGTGATCGGAGGAACCCAACGGAGAGAATAGTTTCACAGAGTAAGCAGAAGGGTTAGTAGTTAGGAAAAGATCAAGAATGTTGGGCGTGTCTCCAAGGCGGGCAGGAATACGGGTAGGGTGCTGCACCAGCTGCTCTAGGTCTTGGAGGATAGAAAAGTTGTAGGCTTGTTCACCAGGTTGGACAGTGAAAGAAGATGATAGCCAAAGCTGGTGGTGAACATTGAAGTCCCCAAGAATGGAAATTTCAGCTAAAGGAAAATGAGATGAGATGTGCTCCACTTTTGATGTTAAATAGTCGAAGAATTTTACATAGTCAGAGAAGTTAGGTGAGAGATATACAGCACAGATAAATTTTGTAAGAGAGTGACATTGAAGTCGAAGTCAGATAGTAGACAATTCGGAAGATTCAAGGGCGTGGGCACGAGAGCAAATGATGTCATTGCGCACATATACGCAACAGCCAGCTTTGGATTTAAAATGAGAATAGAGACAGTAAGAGGAGACAGAAAAAGGTCTGCTGTCAGTGCACGGTTGATAAAATATAACACGGTTGATAAAAAACACGAGATAGTTTTATAGTTATTATTATAAATTACAGAATATGAATCGGCCTTATACAGCACAATGTAATTAATGTTCTTATGTTATTATCAATGCACAAAAAGGTATTTACAACCTCAATGTCTATGAGTCACTTTCACACACGTCCAAACCACACAACTGTCTATCGTTCTCTGGCGACTTGACGTCAACTCCTCTACAGGCAGGGTGTGGCAGGGCGTGGCCAGAGGGTGCCCGCCCGGGGGTATCAGGTATCAAGGTGTGGCCGTCTCCGTGACGTGCTGCCCTCTAGCGGTATGTTGTAGACGACGTGGTACGGGCGTCATGGGCGTGACACGTCATAGCAATACTCTTAAAATACGGACATGATGAGCAGAAAAGGTGCATGCATGAGATATACATGTAGGGACAAACTTATGTGCCTATAAGCCAACACTTGCAATATATTTACATCAGACTGTGATCTAATAATATCCTACGTACCTACCTTAAATATTATCAGCAAACTTGCTGATATCACGGCTAATATATCCCACTCTCTAAGTCATTAATGTAAATAAAGATAAGTAATGGACACAAAACAGACCCTTGTGGCACCTCACTTGTTACCTGCCCCCATCCAGAGTTAGAACCATAAATTGTAACCCTTTGTTGCCTATCACTTAGCCAAGATCTAATCCAACGAAGAACCCCAGCAAACATGGTCATGACGGGCCAGCATTATA
>JACEEZ010010936.1:233626-236126 GCA_016584305.1 Chionoecetes opilio
GGCATCTTTGTCACCTTGTTTCTATTCTTTCGCAATCTTTCCCATGTCCACACTAGCCTTGTTTCCCTTCTTCTTGACACTTCTTGATCTACAAAACAACACCCGCAAGATTCATCTTCCCTTTTTCATGTCTTCAGGGCTACCCTGAAGCATTTTCTACTTGTTTCTCTCTTTTTCCATGTGAAATGTTGCAGCCGACGTTTCAGGCACAACTAAGCGTGCGCACACAACCAGATGGGTGTCTCTCAGTACTAAACTTTGACGATCGTTTTCGAATATTGGAATTGAGAAATCGAATAAACTACGATTTTGTCCATCTGGAGCACGACGAGAGTTTTCGAATGAGCTATAGAACGGCCCCAGGCGACCACCACAGCGTTCGTTAGAAGCGCCGACAAATCTTCTCATGGACACTTTCCTCTCTACTGAGTCATCTTGGGCAGGGGTTATCACCCCTGCCCGACAATTTCCTTATTTTTTTAGGATCGGTAAGTTCAGTTTCTCAAATGTTTCTTTATAGCCTAAATGTCTTATGCTTTCCACCTATCCCGTTGCATCCCGAAATAGATAAGATTGGATAGGTACATTCTTAATCTTATCCTTTGTCTTTTCAATAAAAATCCCCTTACTGTATAATCATGTATACTCTATTGTTGGCTTGTGAATGTGTGTGTGTGTGTGTGTGTGTGTGTGTGTTGTGTGTGTGTGTGTGTGTGTGTGTGATTCGGGGATGCAAGGGAAGTGCAGAACACGGAATAGAAAAAAAACTTAAGTCACTATGAATAACGAATCGAGTAATGATCTTTTAACGGTGTGTGTGTGTGTGTGTGTGTGTGTGTGTGTGTGTTTGCAAACCAGCTCCGAGCTCCACGAGGATCTATTAGCAAGGAGTGGTCGTCCTAAAACAAGGGAGCAGCATTATTACTGTCAGTCAGTCTCCCGATTATCTTTCCTTCCCTGATAAGTACTGGCCAACGACCGACTCACTCACTCACCCCTTCCTTCCTTCCTCCTCCTCCTCACCTACCTCACACACACCACCTCTCCTCCTCCTTTCCTCACACGTGTGCTCACAACTAAGCCGCCAAGTATAGTCCTTTCTCTCTCATCACCTCTAACATACCCTTTGGTGAGAGTCTCGAGAATTTCCTGCATGGACAATTGACCTTTTGTATTTACTGTTCCCTCCCTTGGCCTGGTCCTTCCTCCCTCCCCCTGCTTGAACCTCTCGCGGTTATTGCAGAATTATGTATTTCTGATTTTTTTTCTTCTGGTGTGCTTTGCGTGTAGGTTGTTGGAAGGGTGGGGAGGAGGAGGAGGTATATTTTTTTTATTTTGGGAGGTAGAGTTGAAGGGACATACTTTCCTAATGAGAGGGTTTGGTAGCTTACGTACATAAGTATCTGTTTTGTATGTAATTTCTGTAGTTGATTTACAAATAATGAACAGTGTTTGTGTATGAATATGTCGAAGATGAGAGAGAGAGAGAGAGAGAGAGAGAGAGAGAGAGAGAGAGAGAGAGAGAGAGAGAGAGAGAGAGAGAGAGAGAGAGAGAGGTCATCAATTTTCTCATAAAGATAAAAAAGTTCGGTCTCTCAGTTAAGATTTTCCACACTCTCACTCTCTCTTATTTGCGATCTTTCTTATCTCTTTTATCACCTATGCTACTCTCCTCAGTCTTCCGCATTCTCTTTTAATCCTTTCTCAACATACCAACTGTGAGTTTCCCTATATTTTTTTTCTTTCTAATATTTGTCCTGTCTCCCCTTGTGGTGTTTGTCAATTTCAACCACCTTGTTTGCTTTCTGTCTGTCTATCTCTCCGTTTGCCTTTCTTTCTTTTTCCACCATTACACATAAAAACTATTACTTCTTCTGTTTATGAACGTGTAAAGCGGTCACCTTCACTCTCAGGCAGATGGCCGAGTGATGAATCAAACATTCATACATACACACACACTCTCTCTCTGTCTCTCTCTCTCTCTCTCTCTCTCTCTCTCTCTCTCTCTCTCTCTCTCTCTCTCTCTCTCTCTCTCTCTCTCTCTCTCTCTCTCTCTCTCTCTCTCTCTCTCTCTCTCTCTCTCTCTCTCATGTACAAAAATGCCTTCAGTATTATCATTATATTCTTTCAGTTTACACACGTCACTTCAACACTCGAAAGGTGTGTGTATGTGTGTGTGTATGTGTGTGTATGTGTGTGTGTATGTGTGTGTGTATGTGTGTGTGTGTGTGTGTGTGTGTGTGTGTGTGTGTGTGTGTGTGTTGTGTGTGTGTGGTGTGTGTGTGTGTGTGTGTGTGTGTATGTGTGTGTGTGTGTGTGTGTGTGTGTGTGTTTTATTTTTTTTATTTTTAATCAGTCTCCGCATCGCTTTATTACTTGATATATTTTATTTATTAACTAGTTTTTCCTGATTATAATTATTGATTGATTTCCATGAGTATTGGAGAGAGAGAGAGAGAGAGAGAGAGAGAGAGAGAGAGAGAGAGAGAGAGAGAGAGAG
>JACEEZ010010936.1:241126-243626 GCA_016584305.1 Chionoecetes opilio
CCACACCCATTACCCATCACTCCACCCATTCACTCACCCATTACCCATCACCCTACATCAAGGTTTCCTCAATTAGAGAGAACTGAAACTCGAGAAATGCCAGTGGTCGCTGGCAGTTTTAACTCAAAGGTTGGTCTACTGTGTTTTGGCTCCGCGACTAATATTTTTCATAAATTAATTTCGCGATAAACATTGATGCACCGCATCTGAATACAAAAAATATAGGTCTTCTGTTGTTCTACTAATTATATGGATGACATTCATTACGATGGAACTTTCTATAATAGCAATTTAATGCAAATTACTCGCCTCGAGTAGCAAAGCTTAATATTTTTTACATGTATATTGTGGCATGTAAAATTTGGGTGATGTTCACACTGTTTTCTAAGACAGTACTGCTGCGTCTGGCAAACGCTGTCAAAATACAATAAGCAATGCCTTGGAAAAACGAAGAATAAAGAATGCCGAAATCGGCTTGTTGCTGCGACAATGTAGGTTATAATTGTGGAGGCGACACGCCGCGGCGGGAAGTGGTGGGCGGGGAGATTGTGGCGGGGAGATTGAATCAAAACATTGCCACTTCACGCGTCGACTCATTGCACTTCCAGGCTTTCTATCTGATTGATACACAATAATAACAGGAAAATATGACTGTCTAGGTATAGATAACTTCTAAACATACGTTATTGATATATAATATCATAGAGTAGCATTTACCTCGCCTCCTCAACTATAACCTACTTGGTTATTTGGTTAAATGCATGTTTTACAGACTCAGGCTTCTATACAATATACATATAGAAGAAAATCATTCTTAAAATTATACTTTTGTGTTTTAAGTGCAGTGGAATAAGCCCATATTTTCTTTCAATTTGACCAACTTTTCACCAAATTGTGAGTTAAAACTGCCAGCGACCACTGGCTTTTCGGAGTTGCAGTTCTCTCTAATTCTCGCAACCCACTTTTTTTTCACAATTCTCGCTAATAGGCTGCTAAAAAAAAAAAAGAGAAAAAAAAGGGATCGGATCATCTCATAAGTGGGCTAAACCTTCCCTGGTCGAGCTGTTCCAAAACTGTGCCATATGGGGAGGATTGGGACTGGGGGCGGCACCTATCGCGGACAGACAGACAGACAGACAGACCACACACACTTTCGCTTATCTTATTATAATATATATATATATATATATATATATATTTTATATATAATATATATATATTATATTTTATATTATATATTATGTCATAGACCACTGTATACCTGGACTGTTCACGCGACAATGTTTTGAATTAGAGAGAACTGCAACTCCAAAATGCCAGTGGTCGCTGGCAGTTTTAACTCACAATTTGGTGAAAAGTTGGTCAACTTGAAAGAAAAATATGGGCTTATTCCACTGCACTTAAAACACACAAGTATAATATTAAGAACGATTTTTTTCTATATGTATATTGTATAGAAGCCTGATTCTGTAAAACATTGTATATAACCAAATAACCAAGCAGGTTATAGTTGAGGAGGCGAGGTAAATGCTACTCTATGATATTATATAGTCAATAACGAATGTTTAGAAGCTATCTATACCTAGGCAGTCATATTTTCCTGTTATTATTGTGTATCAATCAGATAGAAAGCCTGGAAGTGCAATGAGTCGACGCGTGAAGTGGCAATGTTTTGATTCAATCTCCCCGCCACAATCTCCCCGCCACCACTCCCCGCCGCGGCGTGTCGCCTCCACAATTATAACCTACATTGTCGCAGCAACAAGCCGATTTCGGCATTCTTTATTCTTCGTTTTTTTCCAAGGGCCTTGCTTATTGTATTTGACAAGCGTTTGCCAGACGCAGCAGTACTGTCTTAGAAAACAGTGTGAACATCGCCCAAATTTTACATGCCACAATATACATGTAAAAAATATATTAAGCTTTGCTACTCGAGGCGAGTAAATTGCATTAAATTGCTATTATAGAACGTTCCATCGTAATGCATGTCATCCATATAATTAGTAGAACAACAGAAGACCTATATTTTTTGGTATTCAGATGCGGTGCATCAATGTTTATCGCGAAATTAATTTCTGAAAAATATTATTCGCGGAGCCAAAACACAATAGACCAACCTTTGAGTTAAAACTGCCAGCGACCACTGGCATTTCTCGAGTTTCAGATCATTGGAATTGCGGGGCTGCATAGGGGCCCGCGGGGCGCCCGACAAAGAGATATAGTGGTCTATGGACTATCATATAGACTGGTTTATCAGTATATATGGTATACTGTAATCTTCGTAAATGTTGGTCTATAATATTTTCAAATAAAAAACAGTAAAACACGCTAAAGAAATGCCATTACGAGACTATGAAGAAATATGCATGAACTTAATATTCACTTAACTCTTCGCCATTTAAAACTTTGCGAGTCAACTTTTATCATGAAGGGTATCAATAAAAGCGCAATTTTATTAGCTTTCCATTGATGTATTTCGTTATCTGATAAATTAATTAGA
>JACEEZ010010936.1:248626-253626 GCA_016584305.1 Chionoecetes opilio
GACACGAGTGTATAGCTCAGACCGTATGCTACCCATAGGTAAACACACACACACACACACAGACAGATATGCAGCCGTTAACAACATTCTGATCCTGCTTCCTTGGGGGTCCATGAACTAAGGCGGCATCCTCGTTAAAATAGCTAGACGCAGCATCCATTGTTTTTGGCGGAATACACAAGATGACCCTCCCTCCTTCCCATGTACACCCGTCCCGGCGCCGCCCCCCCTCCCCCCCACCCTCACTGGTTCCCTGTATCATGTGACCCACAGTCTTCCCCGCCTCCGCCCAACCCCCGGGGGTCAAGGCACCTTGCCACACCCCCCTAAAACCCCCACCTTCCCCCACTTCTCCTCACCTTACAGGACAATGACCTTATCTCCACCGTGTATAAGTTACCCGTGTGAGTTGGGTGGATTATTTTTTTTCTTTCCGCATGTCAAGGTTTGTGTGTGTGTATGTGTGTATGTGTATGTGTGTGTGTGTGTGTGTGTGTGTGTGTGTGTGTGTGTGTGTGTGTGTGTGTGTGTGTGTGTGTGTGTGTGTGTGTGTGTGTGTGTGTGTGTGTGTGTATGTGTGTGTGTGTACGTTAAATTGCTTTATACGCGTCAAATAATACCGTCAGCGTTATTGTAACGTTGTAAGACTTTGCGTGCACGTAATCCTCTTTGCTGCTCTTTTAAAATATCGATGTACAGCCCTTCTCTTATTTTCTTTTTTTTCTACTCAACCCTAAAGCAATTTAAAACACGCAACATATAAAAAAAAATAACATCCAGTCCTCCAACTCTTCAATAAACACATGTTACCTTCGATAATGATAACACAACACACCACACACACACACACACACACACACACACACACACACACACACACACACACACACACACACCACACACACCACACACACACACACACCACACATACACACACACACACACACACACACACCACACACACACACACTCACACTGGGTACTCCGTAGTGTAGTGGGTTAGCACGCTCGGTTCACAACCGAGAAGTCCCAGGTTCGATCCCCGGGCAGAGCGGAAACAGATGGGTTGTTTCCTTAAAACCCGAGCCCCTGTCCACCCAGCAGTGAATGGGTACCGGGTGTCAGCCGGGGGTTTGTGACCCCCTCCCGGGGTGGTGGCTTCGGCCTACACTAACCTCTAAGGATGAATGATAAAAATGTTGATATGGAGAGGGGCCATACGAGTGTTGCTCTGGCCCTGTAAAATACAACTAGATGAATACAACTAGATGAATACACACACACACACACACATACACACACATCATATTAATACACACACAACCCCTACATCTCAACAGTAACTTTAATCTTTTTCCCACTTCGATATGTAAGATACGTGTTTGCGTCCATGCATCTGACAACGCATATCTAAGTTGTTTCACACACACACTTGAAATTAACACCTATAGATTTGCACCGTAAGCGTTGGCAGGTGAAACGTAGTGACAGCCACGAGACACGTGGAGGGAAGGAAGGAAGGTAGCGAGATGTGAGAATGCGGTAGCGAGCAGGTATAGAGGGGTTGAGGGGGCGTAGAGCAACGGGACCTGTTGATTGGTAACAGAGGGAAAGAGGAGACAGGTTAACACTGAACACGAAGTATGGTAAAATGAGAGGTGGAGATATCGACAGTAGCAACAGAGGGAAGAGGAGGAAGGAAGGAGATATAGGAGAAACATAGGGAGAGGAAGAGATATAAGATGGAAAGGAATGTGGATGAGGTAGAGGAACAATGAAATGAGGAAGAGTAAAGGGGAAGGAACAGAAGGAGAAGGGAAAGGAGGAGACGAAAAAGAGGAGGAAAAATTGGAGAAGGAAAATATTAGGAAAAGAATGAATAAGAAGAAGAATAGGAAAAATAAAACGAAGAAGAAACAAGAAGAAGCAGCCGAAGCAACAGGAGAAAAAAAAGAGACGGAGGAGATATTAGGAGAGAGAGACAAATATTAGGAAAAGAATGAGTAGGAGGCAGAAGAATATAATTGAAACGAAGAAGAAACGAGGAGTAGCAGTAAGGGAAACAGAGGGGACGGACGGACAGAGGAAGTGCTCCGGTGGGGTTGGTGTGTAACTTGGAACCGCATCCACAACCTCCCAGCATATGTTAAGCTACTAAGCAAGTTCCCTCACCTCCACACACACATATATACAACACACACACACACACACACACACACACACACACACACACACACACACACACACACACACACACACACACACGTACTCCGTGGTGTAGGGGAAGCACGCTCGGTTCACAACCGAGAAGTCCCAGGTTCGATCCCCGGGCGGAGCGGAAACAGATGGGTTGTTTCCTTAAAACCCGAGCCCCTGTCCACCCAGCAGTGAATGGGTACCGGGTGTTAGCCGGGATTTGTGACCTGCTCTCCGGGGTGCTGGCTTCGGCCAACACAAAGCACTAAGGATGAATGATAAAAATGTTGATATGGAGACGGGGCCACACGAGCAATGCTCTGGCCCTGTAAAATACAACTAGATGAATACAACTAGATGAATACACACAACTATATCCACCTCTCTTCTCTCGCATCTCAATAAATACTCATTATCTTCACATTAGCCTCCTACAAAGAGAGAATGAAAGAAAGAGAGAGAGAGAGAGAGAGAGAGAGAGAGAGAGAGAGAGAGAGAGAGAGAGAGAGAGAGAGAGAGAGAGAGAGAGAGAGAGAGAGAGAGAGAGAGAGAGAGAGAGAGAGAGTGTGTGTGTGTGTGTGTCATTCACCCATGGTCTTGTTCAAGCGAGTCATACTAGCGATCGCCAGTTTCACCCTACCGGTGCGAGCTTGGAGCTCATTATTACCAATCTTTGGGTAATGCTGGGACCTCACACACCACACACACTCATCCCCTTGCTTAAGGGGGACAGTAACCGCCCAAATTTCACAGTGGAAAAATCCCTGGGATTGACCGAGGTCGGGGATCGAAAGCCGGACCACAGAATGGTGCCGGTCGCCCTAACTCACTGAGCCGTTCAGGCGGACTGTGTGTGTGTGTGTGTGTGTGTGTGTGTGTGTGTGTGTGTGTGTGTGTGTGTGTGTGTGTGTGTGTGTGTGTGTGTGTGTGTACGGTAAAAATGATAAAAACACCTACATATGTTGTAGCGGTGTGTGTGTTACGACCCCTGGGATCCATACATGTTGTGTGTGGGTGTGAAAGAGAGAGAGAGAGAGAGAGAGAGAGAGAGAGAGAGAGAGAGAGAGAGAGAGAGAGAGAGAGAGAGAGAGAGAGAGAGAGAGAGAGAGAGAGAGAGAGAGAGAGAGAGAGATGAGATGAGAGTAAGAGGATAATAATAATAATATAATAAAGTTTATTTCCACCGGCAGTGGTTAGTTAGAGAGAGAGAAGCCAACAGACACAGACAGACAAACCGACAGACAGACAAGTTTTAGGTCTCCTGCCAATTTTTAAGTCTCTCAGACATACAATAGGCGTGACTGAGTTGAGTTGAGGGTGCAGCGTGCAGGCTCTCACGTATTATAGTGGATGCGGGGAACTGTTCTCACGTATTATAGTGGATGCGGGGAACTGTTCTCACGTATTATAGTGGATGCGGGGAACTGTTCTCACGTATTATAGTGGATGCGGGGAACTGTTCTCACGTATTATAGTGGATGCGGGGAACTGTTCTCACGTATTATAGTGGATGCGGGGAACTGTTCTCACGTATTATAGTGGATGCGGGGAACTGTTCTCACGTATTATAGTGGATGCGGGGAACTGTTCTCACGTATTATAGTGGATGCGGGGAACTGTTCTCACGTATTATAGTGGATGCGGAGAACTGTTCTCACGTATTATAGTGGATGCAGGGAACTGTGACCTGCCTTTTTGATTGGGACAAAAAAACGTATATTGAACATCAGAAATTACTGTACTTTCTATGTATCTTTTTTTTGTATTACATCATTGTGAAAAATGAACGAGGAAATTAATGTTATCAGCTTTCTTTGTATTCTTAAATCTTAAGTGGGGCAAATTTTATTTTGACTCACAAAATATATCACAAATTTAAACACGAAAGTTCTGTTCAATATTATGTTGTAGATATTTCGTTATTATGGTATTATATCATATCTAAGACGAACGAACGAAGATTATACTCTCGTCATCAACATTGTAGTTACTTAGCCAAAAAAAAGTTGATTTCATACTGTGAACCTGACAAACCTTATTGGAGTCGCACGTAATCAATGACTCTCAACTAATCATATTGTGAGTGGAAAGATGATAGGAAAGCATAAGATAAAGCAGGAACACTAAATTATTTCCTACGTATCGACATTATACTTCTTAAAATTCTTCAGCTTGAATTTTCATACCACCTTTCCACTCATTTGTCTCATCATTGACTATAAATATGATAAATGGGTGGCACATGAGCGATATATTAGCTACTTCTTACAAGGCTAAGTTGAATTACGAGTATCCACAAGTATCACAAATATTATGTCATTCACGGAGGTATGCCACACTTTGCCACGGAGCACCTAACTTCTGATTGAACCAAACGAAACCTTGTTTTGTTCAATGCCTCAAAAACCCAATTTTTTCACCTATCTACTCAACATTACCTTCCAGACAACTATCCTCTCTTCTTCAATGACACTCAACTGTCTCCCTCTTCTACAATGAACATCCTATACTAAAAATTTCAACTGGAAATTTTTCTCTTGCTAAATCAGCTTCTAAGAAGTTAGGTGTCATGTGGCGTCTGCGTTCATCTTTTTCTCCCTCCAAGTAGCTTGCTCTGTACAGGGGCCTTATCCGCCCGTGTATGGAGTATGTCTCACATGTTAAGGAGGGATCAACTCATACAGTTTTCCTAAACAGGGTGGATTCAAGGGCTTTTCGTCTCATCAACTCCTCTCCTCCAACTGACTGTCTTCAATCTTTAAATCACCGCCGCAATATTGCTTCTCTTGCTATCTTTTACCGTT
>JACEEZ010010936.1:258626-263626 GCA_016584305.1 Chionoecetes opilio
GACAAAAATGCTAAGACATACGATTCTTAGGAGTGGCCAGCGAAGGGGTGGTGGGTCAGGGATGTCAAAGGAATGAACTAGGAAGAGAAGGAAGTAGGGGGTGATGAGACGCGATGCATTGTGGATGTGTTGAGGGGAGAGGAAGGGTGTCCAGGAGGCAGGCATGCTAAATAGACGAAGTGGTGGAGAGAGAGGAAGTGATGGAGGCCGAGGAGGAAGTGTGAAACAAAAAGAACAAAATGCCTTGGAAGTGATAGAAGATACGAAAGAAGGAAGGTTAGGAAAAGAAAAGAAAGAAGAACTTAAGGTGTGAATAGTGGTTGAGAGAAAGGGAGAGGTATAGCAAGAATAAGGGAAAAGAAGTTGTGTTGTAAAAAGGGTCAAGGTTGATGAAGATCGAGTAGCTTGGAGCGGTTAGGTGTTTGTGGAGGATAGCAGGAAAGGGAAGGAGGACAAAAAAAAAGGTAATAAATAAAGAAAAGGAAAATATTGGAAGACTGAGAAAGTGAACGAGGAGGAGGAGGAGAAGGCGAAGATGCGGGAGGAGGTGGAGAAGAAGAAGGGGAAGAAAAAGAACGACAACAACAACAACAACAACAACAACAACAACAAGGAGAAGATGAAGAAGAAGAAAAACAACAACAACAACAACAGTAACAACAATAACGTGATGATGATGATGATAATGATGATGATGATGATGATGATGATGAAAAAATAAGATGAATAGGAGAAGTAAGAGGAGGAGGAGAGGAGGAGGAGGAGGAGGAGGAGGAGGAGGAGGAGAAGGACGGTGAGGTGCATCTGGTCGGCAAGGAAGGATCAGGACAGGTCGCGAGGAGGTCACAAGGATGATGACCTCTGTGAGTATGAGGAAGTGTGACCCCCCCTCCCCCCGTAAGCAGGTTTGTTTCAGCGTCAGAGCAAAGTAAGGAAGAGAGTCACACCGCAAGACAGGTCACACTAGGCAGGACAATATGACCAGAGGGATGGAAGGAAAGGAAAACTAAGCGTCAAGGTCATAAAATTATTGTGAGTAAAATTTTAGGTTTAGATTTTGGAGCTCACAGAAGAAGCAATTACATGTCACTGGTAAGGTTGTTTAGGCGTTATAGAGTGTTACAGGTCACAGCTATAGAGGAAGGTTATAGCTACAGACCATAACGAATAGTAACGTCGCAGCTACAGCCCCTGGGGGATACACGAGTCAACCCTGGAGGTCATAACAGGAAGAGTAACTGATAAAGTTCACCCATGTCCCCGTTTGAAGAGTGAAAACGAGACAGGACAGGATGAAGGGAAGTGGTTATTGATACATACGCAGAAGGAACATATGCAAGGGGGACTGTTGTGTTGACAGGGAGAGAGGGGATATTGACAGAGAGTGAGGGGCTGTTGACAGGGAAAGAGGGGCTGTTGATAGGGAAAGAGGGGCTGTTGACAGGGAAAGAGGGGCTGTTGACAGGGAGAGAGGGGCTGTTGCAGGGAGAGTAAGGGGCTGTTGACAGGGAAAGATGGGCTGTTGACAGGGAGAGAGGGGCTGTTGACAGGGAAAGAGGGGCTGTTGACAGGGAAAGAGGGGCTGTTGACAGGGAGAGAGGGGCTGTTGCAGGGAGAGTAAGGGGCTGTTGACAGGGAAAGATGGGCTATTGACAGGGATACTGAGGGGCTGTTGACAGGGAAACTGAGGGGCTGTTGACAGGGAGAGTAAGGGGCTGTTGACAGGGAGAAAGGGGCTGTTGAAAGGAGAGTAAGGGCTGTTGACAAGGAGAGAGGGCTGTTGACAGGGAGAGTGAGGGGCTGTGGACAGGAAGAGTGATGGGCTGTTGACAGGGAGAGTGAGGGGCTGTTGACAGGGAGATAAAGGCTGTTGAAGGGAGAGTAAGGGGCTGTTGACAGGGAGAGAGGGGCTGTTGCAGGGAGAGTGAGGGCTGTTGACAGGGAGAGAGGGGCTGTTGAAGGGAGAGTGAGGGGCTGTTGACAGGGAGAGTAAAGGGCTGTTGATAGGGAAAGAGGGGCTATGACAGGGAGAGTGAGGGGCTGTTGACAGGGAGAGAGGGGCTGTTGACAGGGAGAGTAAGGCGCTGTTGACAGGGAGAGTGGGGCTGTTGAAAGGAGAGTAAGGGAATGTTGGACAGGGAGAGAGGGGCTGTTGAAAGGAGATTAAGGGACTGTTGACAGGGAGAGAAGGGCTGTTGACAGGGAGAGTGAGGGGCTGTTGACAAGGAGAGTGAGGGGCTGTTGACAGGGAGTGAGGGGCTGTTGACAGGAGGAGTGAGGGAATGTTGACAGGGAGAGAGGGGCTGTTGGCAGGGAGAGTGGGGCTGTTGGCAGGGAGAGAGGGGCTGTTGACAGGGAGAGTGAGGGGCTGTTGACAGGGAAAGAGGGGCTATTGACAGGGCGAGAGGGGCTGTTGAAGGGAGAGTAAAAGGGCTGTTGACAGGGAGAGAGGGGCTGTTGACAGGGATACTGAGGGGCTGTTGACAGAGAAAACTGAGGGGCTGTTGACAGGGAGAGTGAAGGGCTGTTGACAGGGAGTGAGGGGCTGTTGACAGGGAGAGTGAGGGGCTGTTGACAGGGAGACTGAGGGTCTGTTGACAGGGAGAGTGAGGGGCTGTTGACAGGTAGACTGAGGGGTTGTTGACAGGGAGAGTGAGGGGCTGTTGACAGGGAGACTGAGGGGCTGCTGACAGGGAGGAGAGTGAAGAGATGTTGACATGGAGACTGAGGGGCTGTTGACAGGGAGAGAGGGGTTGTTGACAGGGAGACTGGGGGACTGTTGACAGAGAGAGAGAGAGAAGAGAGGAGAGGATGGAGAAGAGAGAGAGAGAGAGAGAGAGAGAGAGAGAGAGAGAGAGATGAGAGAGAGAGAAGACGAGAGAGAGAGAGAGAGAGAGAGAGAGAGAGAGAGAGAGAGATGGTCTGTTGATTGTGGTGGCAATTATTGTAGTGGCAGTGATTGTAGTGGCAATGATTGTAGTGGCAGTGATTGTAGTGGGGGTGGTAATGGTTGTGATTTGTGATGGTATGGTGGTGGTGGTGGTGGTGATGGTGGTGCTAATAATTTTGGTGATGATAATGGTGGTAGTGTTCAGTAATGGTGGTCGCGACATAATATGACTGGGAGGGTGATGATTGTAGTGGTTTATATGGCAGAGATTAAGAATGATGATATTGCGGTGGTGGTGATGGTGGTGGTGATAATGGTGGTAGTGGTTACGGTAATGGTGGTGGTGACTGGTGACTTAATATTGACAGTGATGGTGATGATTGCAGTGGTTATGATGGCAACAATGAGGAATGATGATGATGATGATGAAAGTGGTGGTGGTGGTCGTGGTAGTGACAACAAGATGACACCGGCGAAGGTGCTTAAAGAGGGAAAGTAAGGGTCGCTATGAGGAGTGGGGGGACTGTAGAGGGATGTGCGTGGTGGGAAAGAGGGAGAGATAGAGTATGTGTGGGAGGGAGAGACGAAGAGGGGAGAAGGGTAAGGGAACCAGTGGTGGAGGGAGGAGTGAACTGTGTGGTATGTTTTCTCTCCCTTCTCGTTAGGTGTCCGCGGCGGTTACCTGCGCCACTCACCTAACGGCCAGATCAAGAAAACAAATCACGTTTTATACAGAGAAGATACGTCAGCGGCAGCGATGGCAGGTCATTGACAAAGGACAACCCGGGAGCAGGATGTTCTGAGGTCCACGAGGGGAAGGAGGAGATGGAGGAAGTGGAGGAGGAGGAGGAGTAGATGAGATGAAGGAGGAGGGTGTGTGCAGTGTGGCCAGTACCACGCCCTCTTTCCTTACTGGCAGACAGGGCAGCATATAAAAGGAGACCCCGCTTCTGTATCATCAATTGACCATCTCCAGCAGCTTAGGACAGTCCTATCCTAGTGGCTGCAATAATCACTGTCTGCCTTTGGTCACCACCACAGACTGTCACCAGATTTATCAGTAAGTAATGAACTAAGTATCCCCAGATCAGTCAGCCTTGCAAAGTATATGATACTGTGGAACACTTGAAAGAGTGCGGGAACGGTACTCTGTGTTAATGTGATCTATAAATCTTTGCTCATTGCGTCATTGGTGTGTGGTGAGCAAAGAATTCAAGCATACCACAGGACACATCGCTGACTTGTGCTTCTCGATTACCACATCTCACTGTCCCCAAGCTCCTCCATTCATCGGGTAAAATGAAAATATAAATATAGGAGCGATTCTTTCAAGTCTACGACAATTTAAGTACCAGTAGCCTACTCTATAATTGACATGGAGTTCAGTTCTCAATAGATATCGAAGTACAATACGTCTCTGGTTCTTGTGAAACCTTTGCCTCAGTAACGATATTGAGACTCTTCTCATAGTTACTATAAAGTATTTGTAGTTCATGGACTTACGCAGATAGGCTCACCAGGTTAATGAACGGGAATGCTAGCGTCAATGTCCCTCTTTCTCATCCGGTTCAGGCGCAGCTCGTTCACTCTGCATCCCCGCCCTGCCCTCTGCTGCCATGCTGTCCCTCATCCTGCTGCTGGCCTGTGAGTACCCGTCAGGCTGCCCCGCCGCCTGTAAAGAATGACAGACATACATATGATTCAAAAAAAAAAGTTATCAAAAGAGAGAGAAGAGAGAGAGAGAGAGAGAGAGAGAGAGAGAGAGAGAGAGAGAGAGAGAGAGAGAGAGAGAGAGAGAGAGAGAGAGAGAGAGAGAGAGAGAGAGAGAGAGAGAGAGAGAGAGAGAGAGAGAGAGAGAGAGAGAGAGAGAGAGAGAGAGAGAGGAGAGAGAGAGAGAGAGAGAGAGAGAGAGAGAGAGAGAGAGAGAGAGAGAGAGAGAGAGAGAGAGAGAGAGAGAGAGAGAGAGAGAGAGAGAGAGAGAGAGAGAGAGAGAGAGAGGGGAAAACAAAAATAAGAGTATAATGACATGAATGGAAGCTAGATCAACTCACACTGACACAGGGTTATTGATGTGTTTCAGCGAGTGGGGTCGTGCTAGCCTCGCCCAGAG
>JACEEZ010010936.1:268626-306503 GCA_016584305.1 Chionoecetes opilio
TGTGTGGTGGTTGTGACTGTGTGATGGTTGTGACTGTGTGGTGGTTGTGACTGTGTGGTGGTTGTGACTGTGTGGTGGTTGTGACTGGCTGGTGGTTGTGACTGTGTGGTGGTTGTGACTGTGTGGTGGTTGTGACTGTGTGGTGGTTGTGACTGTGTGGTGGTTGTGACTGTGTGGTGGTTGTGACTGTGTGGTGGTTGTGACTGTGTGGTGGTTGTGACTGTGTGGTGGTTGTGACTGTGTGGTGGTTGTGACTGTGTGTGGTTGTGACTGTGTGGTGGTTGTGACTGTGTGGTGGTTGTGACTGTGTGGTGGTTGTGACTGTGTGGTGGTTGTGACTGTGTGGTGGTTGTGACTGTGTGGTGGTTGTGACTGTGTGGTGGTTGTGACTGTGTGGTGGTTGTGACTGTGTGGTGGTTGTGACTGTGTGCTGGTTGTGACTGTGTGGTGGTTGTGACTGTGTGCTGGTTGTGACTGTGTGGTGGTTGTGACTGTGTGGTGGTTGTGACTATGTGCTGGTTGTGACTGCCTGGTGGTTGTGACTTTGTGGTGATTGGGTCTATGTGGTCACCACTTAATTTTTGGTATATGATTTTAAATTAGTGCAGCATTGACATCATAGCTGTAAATTGCATATTTAACAAGTTATTTTATGCAAATAGATTTGACCTTGACAATGACTTTGAAGGTGATTTACAAGGTCATGAACAGTTCAGACTCATATGGTTTCCTATGTGTGGTCAAGTGAAACAAAAGCTGTATCTCGCATATCGACTTAGATGTTAAAGCTTATAACTATATGTATAACCTTTAACTCTTAGTAGTAATCTTGACCTTCGTCATATGGTGCTCATTTTCGAAATCGTTTGATATTTTAAGAACATAAGAACATAAGAAAATAAGGAAGCTATATGAGGCCGTGAGACCTACACGAGGTAGTTCCTGTTACTTAAATAATTTACACTACCTACATCCACCTTTCATCTATATCCATGAAATTATCTAGCCTGCTTTTAAAGCTCTCTAATGACTCTACACTAACTACCTGACGACTGAGTCCATTCCCATCATTTACCACCCTGTTTGTGAACCAGTTTTTCTCTATTTCTATTTTAAATCTACGCTTTTCCAGCTTGAATCCGTTACTTCTATCCTGGAATGGACAGGATGTAGGGAAGTGGTTATTGATACATACGTAGAAGGAAAATATGGAAAGGGGACTGTTGTGTTGACAGGGAGAGAGGGGATATTGACAGAGAGTGAGGGGCTGTTGACAGGGGGCGAGGGGCTGTTGACAGGGAAAGAGGGGCTGTTGACAGGGAGAGAGGGGCAGTTGAAGGGAGAGTAAGGGGCTGTTGACAGGGAGAGAGGGGCTGTTAACAGGGAAACTGAGGGGCTGTTGACAGGGTGAGTGAGGGGCTGTTGACAGGAAGAAAGGGGCTGTTAAAGGGAGAGTAAGGGGCTGTTGACAAGGAGAGAGGGGCTGTTGACAGGGAGAGGGAGGGGCTGTTGACAGGAAGAGTGATGGGCTGTTGACAGGGAGAGTGAGGGGCTGTTGACAGGGAGAGAAAAGCTGTTGAAGGGAGAGTAAGGGGCTGTTGACAGGGAGAGAGGGCTGTTGAAGGGAGAGTGAGGGGCTGTTGACAGGGAGAGAGGGGCTGTTGAAGGGAGAGTGAGGGGTTGTTGACAGGGAGAGTGAGGGGCTGTTGACAGGAAGAGTGAGGGGCTGTTATCAGGGAGAGAGAGGCTGTTGACAGGGAGTGAGGGGCTGTTGACAGGAAGAGTAAGGGGCTGTTGACAGGGAGGGAGTGGCTGTTGACAGGGTGAGTGAGGGGCTGTTGACAGGGAGAGAGGGGCTGTTGACAGGGAGAGTAAGGCGCTGTTGACAGGGAGAGAGGGGCTGTTGAAGGGACAGTAAGAAGCTGTTGACACGGAGAGAAGGGCTGTTGAAAGGAGAGTGAGGGGCTGTTGACAGGGAGAGTGAAGGGCTGTTGACAGGGAGGCTGAGGGGCTGTTGACAGGGAAACTGCGGGGCTGTTGACAGGGAGAGTAAGGGGCTGTTGACAGGGAGGGAGGGGCTGTTGACAGGGAGAGAGGGGCTGTTGACAGGGAGAGTAAGGCGCTGTTGACAGGGAGAGAGGGGCTGTTGAAGGGACAGTAAGAAGCTGTTGACAGGGAGAGAAGGGCTGTTGAAGGGAGAGTAAGGGGCTGTTGACAGGGAGAAAGGGGCAGTTGACAGGGAGAGTGAGGGGCTATTGACAAAGAGAGTGAAGGGCTGTTGACAGGTAGTGAAGGGCTGTTGACAGGAGGAGTGAGGGGATGTTGACAGGGAGAGAGGGGCTGTTGGCAGAGAGAGAGGGGCTGTTGGCAGGGAGAGAGGGGCTGTTGACAGGGAGAGTGAGGGGCTGTTGATAGGGAGAGAGGGGCTGTTGGCAAGGAGAGAGGGGCTGTTGACAGGGAGAGTGAGGGGCTGTTGACAGGGAGAGTGAGGGGCTGTTGACAGGGAGAGTAAAGGGCTGTTGACAAGGAGTGAGGGGCTGTTGACAGGAAGAGTGAGGGGCTGTTGGCAGGGAGAGAGGGGCTGTTGGCAGGGAGAGAGGGACTGTTGACAGGGAGAGTGAGGAGCTGTTGACAGGGAGAGTGAAGGGCTCTTGACAGGGAGGCTGAGGGGCTGTTGACAGGGAAACTGCGGGGCTGTTGACAGGGAGAGTGAAGGGCTGTTGACAGGGAGCGAGGGGCTGTTGAAGGGAGAGTGAGGGGCTGTTGACAGGGAGAGTGAGGGGCTGTTGAAAGCGAGAGTGAGGGGCTGTTGACAGGGAGAGTGAGGGGCTGTTGACATGGAGAGTGGGGGGCTGTTGACAGGGAGAGTAAGGGGCTGTTGACATGGAGAGAGGAGCCTTTGAAGGGAGAGTGAGGGGCTGTTGACAAGGAGAGTGAGAGACTGTTGACATGGAGAGTGAGGGGCTGTTGACAGGGAGAGTAAGGGGCTGTTGACAGGGAGAGAGGAGCTGTTGAAGGGAGAGTGAGTGGCTGTTGACAGGGAGAGTGAGGGGCTGTTGACATGGAGATTGAGGGGCTGTTGACAGGGAGAGTAAGGGGCTGTTGACAGGGAAAGGGGAGCTTTTGAAGGGAGAGTGAGGGGCTGTTGACAGGAAGTAAGGAGCTGTTGACAGGGAGAGTGAGGGGCTGTTGACAGGGAGAGAGGGGCTGTTGACAGGGAGAGTGATGGGCTGTTGACAGGGAGAGAGGGGCTGTTGAAGGGAGAGTGAGGGGCTGTTGACAGGGAGAGAAGGGCTGTTGACAGGGAGTGAGGGGCTGTTGACAGGGAGAAAGGAGCTGCTGAATGGGAAAGTGAGGGGCTGTTGATAGGGAGATAGGGGCTGTTGACAGGGAGAGTGAGGGGCTGTTGACAGGAAGAGTGAGGGTCTGTTGACAGGGAGTGAGGGGCTGTGGCAGGGAGAGAGGGGCTGTTGACAGGGAGAGTGAGGGGCTGTTGACATGGAGAGTGAGGGGCTTTTGACAGGGAGAGTAAGGGGCTGTTGATAGGGAGAGAGGAGCCATTGAAGGGAGAGTGAGGGGCTGTTGACTGGGAGAGTGAGGGGCTGTTGACATGGAGAGTGAGGGACTGTTGACAGAGAGAGTAAGGGGCTGTTGACAAGGAGAGAGGAGCTGTTGAAGGGAGAGTGAGGGGCTGTTGACAGGGAGAGTGAGGGGCTGTTGACATGGAGAGTGAGGGGCTGTTGACAGGGAGAGTAAGGGGCTGTTGACAGGGAGAGAGGGGCCGTTGAAGGGAGAGTGAGGGGCTGTTGACAGGGAGAAAGGGGCTGCTGACAGGGAGAGTGAGGGGCTGTTGACAAGGAGAGAGGGTCTGTTGACAGGGAGAGTGAGGGGCTGTTAACAGGAAGAGTGAGGGGCTGTTGACAGGGAGAGAGGGGCTGTTGGCAGGGAGAGAGGGGCTGTTGACAGGGAGAGTGAGGAACTGTTGACAGGGAGAGTTAGGGCTGTTGACAGGGAGAGTGAGGGGCTGTTGACAGGTAGACTGAGGGGCTGTTGACAGGGAGACTGAGAGGCTGTTGACAGGGAGAGTGAGGGGTTGTTGACAGGGAGAGAGGGGCTGTTGACAGGGAGAGTGAGGAGCTGTTGAAAGCGAGAGTGAGGGTCTGTTGACAGGGAGAGTGAGGGGCTGTTGACAGGGAGAGTGAGGGGCTGCTGAAAGCAAGAGTGAGGGGCTGTTGACAGGGAGAGTGAAGGGCTGTTGACAGGGAGAGAGGGGCTGCTGCAGGGAGAGTGAGGGGCGTTTGTAAGGAAGAAAGGAGCTGTTGACAGGGAGAGTGAGGGGTTGTTGAAAGGGAGAGAGGGGTTGTTGACAGGGAGAAAGGAGCTGTTGACAGGGAGAGTGAGGTGCTGTTGACAGGGAGTGTGAGGGGCTGCTGACAGGAAGAGTGAAGGGCTGTTGAAAGGGAGAGAGGAGCTGTTGACAGGGAGAAAGGGGCTGCTGACAGTTAGAGTGAGGGGCTGTTGACAAGGAGAAAGGAACTGTTGACAGGGAAAAAGGGACTGTTGACTGGGAGAGTGAGGGGCTGTTGACAGAGAGAGAGGAGCTGCTGACAGGGAGAAAGAGGTTGTTAACAGGGAGAGTGAGGGACTGTTGACAGGGAGAGTGAGGGGCTGTTGACAGGGAGAGAGGGGCTGTTGTCAGGGAGAAAGGGGCTGTTGACAGGGAGAAAGGCGCTGTTGACAGGGAGAGTGAGGGGCTGTTGACAGAGAGAGAGGGGCTGCTGACAGGGAGAGTGAGGGGCTGTTGACAGGAAAAGTGAGGGGCTGTTGACAGGGAGAGTGAGGGGCTGTTGACAGGGAGAGAGGAGCTGTTGGCAGGGAGAGTGAGGGGCTGTTGACAGGAAAAGTGAGGGGCTGTTGACAGGGAGAGTGAGGGGCTGTTGACAGGGAGAGAGCGGTTGTTGGCAGGGAGAGTGAGGGGCTGTTGACAGGGAGTGAGGGGCTGTTGGCAGGGAGAGAGGGGCTGTTGACAGGGAGAGTGAGGGGCTGTTGACAGGGAGAGTGAGAGGCTATTGACAGGGAGAGAGGGGCTGTTGACAGGGAGAGTGAAGGGTTGTTGACAGGGAGAGTGAGGGGCTGTTGGCAGGGAGAGTGAGGGGCTGTTGGCAGGGAGAGTGACGGGCTGTTGGCAGGGAAAGTGATTGGCTGTTGACAGGGAGAGAAGGGCTGTTGAAAGGGAGAGTGAAGAGCTGTTGACAGGGAGAGAGGGGCTGTTGGCACGGAGAGGGGGGCTGTTGACAGGGAGAGTGAGGGGCTGTTGACAGGGAGAGTGAGGGGCTATTGACAGGGAAGAGAGGGCTGTTGACAGGGAGAGTGAGGGGCTGTTGACAGGAAGACTGAGGGGCTGTTGACAGGGAGAGAGAGGGGCTGTTGGCAGGGAGAGTGAGGGGCTGTTGACAGGGAGAGTGATTGGCTGTTGACAGGGAGAGAAGGGCTGTTGACAGGGAGATTGAGGGGCTGTTGGCAGGGAGAGAGGGCCTGTTGGCAGGGAGGGAGGGGCTGTTGGCAGGGAGAGAGGAGCTGTTGACAGGGAGGGAGGGGCTGTTGACAGGGAGAGTGAAGGGCTGTTGACAGGGAGAGTGAGGGGCTGTTGGCAGGGAGAGTCAGAGGCTTTTGGCAGGGAGAGAGGAGCTGTTGACAGGGAGGGAGGGGCTGTTGACAGGGAGAGTGAGGGGCTGTTGACAGGGAGAGTGAGGGGCTGTTGGCAGGGAGAGTCAGAGGCTGTTGGCAGGGAGAGAGGAGCTGTTGACAGGGAGAGTGAGGGGCTATTGACAGGGAGAGTGAGGGGCTGTTGGCAGGGAGAGTCAGAGGCTGTTGGCAGGGAGAGAGGAGCTGTTGACAGGGAGAGTGAGGGGCTATTGACAGGGAGAGAGAGGAGAGAGAGAGAGAGAGAGGAGCTGTTGATTGCGGTGGCAATTATTGTAGTAGCAGTGATTGTAGTGGCAATGATTGTAGTGGTGGTGGTAATGATTGTGATTGTAGTTTGTGATGGTATGGTGGTGGTAGTGATGGTGGTGCTAATAATTTTGGTGATGATAATGGTGGTAGTGGTTACGGTACTGGTGTTGGTGACTGGTGACTTAAGGCATTTTCTGCGGGGATCCTGATTGCAACCGAAAAAATTTCGGTTGCTCAAATTTCGATCCTTGTTCAACCATCCAGGGAAGATGATTGGCCCGACCCGCAATCATTTGTTGTTGTTGTTGTAACCGTTTGCAATCGAAAATTTTCCGATTGCAACCAAAAAATCCCCGCAGAAAACGCCTTTAATATTGACAGTGATGGTGATGATTGCAGTGGTTATGATGGCAGCAATGAGGATGATGATGATGATGAAAGTGGTGGTGGTGGTCGTGGTAGTGACAACAAGATGACACCGGCGAAGGTGCTTAAAGAGGGAAAGTAAGGGTCGCTATGAGGAGTAGGGGGACTGAAGCGGATAGGGATGTGCGTGGTGGGAAAGAGGGAGAGATAGAGTATGTGTGGGAGGGAGAGACGAAGAGGGGAGAAGGGTAAGGGAACCAGTGGTGGAGGGAGGAGTGAACTGTGTGGTATGTTTTCTCTCCCTTCTCGCTAGGTGTCCGCGGCGGTTACCTGCGCCACTCACCTAACGGCCAGATCAAGAAAACAAATCACGTTTTATACAGAGAAGATACGTCAGCGGCAGCGATGGCAGGTCATTGACAAAGGACAACCCGGAAGCAGGATGTTCTGAGGTCCACGAGGGGAAGGAGGAGATGGAGGAAGTGGAGGAGGAGGAGGAGTAGATGAGATGAAGGAGGAGGGTGTGTGCAATGTGACCAGTACCACGCCCTCTTTCCTTACTGGCAGACAGGGCAGCATATAAAAGGAGACCCCGCTTCTGTATCATCAATTGACCATCCCCAGCAGCTTAAGACAGTCCTATCCTAGTGGCTGCAATAATCACTGTCTGCCTTTGGTCACCACCACAGACTGTCACCAGATTTATCAGTAAGTAATGAACTAAGTATCCCCAGATCAGTCAGCCTTGCAAAGTATATGATACTGTGGAACACTTGAAAGAGTGCGGGAACGGTACTCTGTGTTAATGTGATCTATAAATCTTTGCTCATTGGTGTGTGGTGAGCAAAGAATTCAAGCATACCACAGGACACATCGCTGACTTGTGCTTCTCGATTACCACATCTCACTGTCCCCAAGCTCCTCCATTCATCGGGTAAAATGAAAATATAAATATAGGAGCGATTCTTTCAAGTCTACGACAATTTAAGTACCAGTAGCCTACTCTATAATTGACATGGAGTTCAGTTCTCAATAGATATCGAAGTGCGTATCGAAGTGCGAAGATATCAATAGTGCGTATATTTCGTTATCTGATAAATTAATTAGAACCATGCATAAATTAGCGTTAACTAAATAAATGAAATCCTCAATCGGGTAATTTACCCGATTGATGAGGTTATTTATTTAGTCAACACTAATTTATACATGGTACTAATTCATTTATCAGAAAACGAAATATATAAGTAAATAAATAACATCATCAATCGGGAAAATTACCCGATTGATGATTTTATTATTTTATTTAACGCTAATTTATGCATGGTTCTAATTAATTTATCAGATAACGAAATATATCAATGGAAAGCTAATAAAATTGCGCTTCTATTGATACCCTTCATGATAAAAGTTGACTCGCAAAGTTTTAAATGGCGAAGAGTTAAGTGAATATTAAGTTCATGCATATTTCTTCATAGTCTCGTAATGGCATTTCTTTAGCGTGTTTTACTGTTTTTTATTTGATGATATTATAGAACAAACATTTACGAAGATTACAGTATACCATATATACTGATAAACCAGTCTATATGATAGTCCATAGACCACTATATCTCTTTGTTGGGCGCCCCGCGGGCCCCTATGCAGCCCCGCAATTCAAAACATTGTCGCGTGAACAGTCCAGGTATACAGTGATCTATGGGTCGGTCTTTGCCTGAGCAGCAACATTAAACTCATAATTGTTCTTTGCTGTTCTTGTTAACTTATACACTGTCCTCGCCATCACATTATACTGACCTCTGCTCACCTGTCCTGCCTTGACCCTTTTGTATATATTTCTTGTTAGTCTAATGTTGTGTTTTAAACTCGCAGTCATCCATATTCAATCTTTAAGACTTAGTGCACCTAGCAATTTTCGTTACAATCCGTCAATCCGTTCTTGAGTTATCGTGTTCACAGACAGACAGACAGAGACGTAGACAAAAGCAGTACTCCCGTTCAGACCCGCAGCCAATTAAGGGGGAATTATGAAGGACTTAGCCCCTCCAAGAAACTCATCAATCCACCAAAAAGTTTTTTTTTACTAAGAAGCATATTATGATTTGCTTACACAAGGGAAAAAATACGAATATTCAAGCCAGATTTATTACTTTTTCATAACACATGATTTGATTATAATATACAGCTACGTTCATTAATTCTATATAGTAGAAATTCTAGTAAATACATACTAGTCTAGTAGAAAGACATTCTAGTAGAAATTTACAGGGAAGGAAAAGTATAAAAAAGTAAAACCCTCCCTACGATGCAAATAGCCTCCCTTATTTTAATCCTGGGTACGGGACTGCTCTCGCTCACTTCGTGCATGATCGTAAAAGGGATATTTTGATATTTAGTGAAATTAGACATTAAATAGGATGATGTCTCAGTCTCAGTTATTTTTTATATCAAACAAAACAAAAACAAAATGCCAATCACCTAAGACCTCAAGAAGCGGGGGAAGGGGGAAGGACATGATATTAAGTGGCTGGCGGTAAGTTTGTCTTTTGCAATCAGATAAAAACAAAAACAAAAAAAAACAATATATATATACAATATATAATATATATATATATATATATATATATATATATATATAATATATATATATATATAATATATATATATATATATATATATATGTATATGTATACCTATAAATATATATATATATATATATAATATATATATATATATATATATATATATATATATATATATATATAATATATCTTCTATAATAATATAAGCGAAAGTGTGTCTGTCGTCTGTCTGTGTGTGTGTGTGTGTGTGTGTGTGTGTGTGTGTGTGTGTGTGTGTGTGTGTGTGGTATAGGTTCCGCCCCCCGTGGCGCAAACACCTCATATGGCACATTTTTGGAATCAGGTTGACCAGGGGAAGGTCATAAGCCCACTTATGAGATGATCCGATCACTTTTTTTTTTTTTTTTAGCAGCCTATTAGCGATAATTGTGAAAACAAAAGTGGGTTGCGAGAATTGAGGAAGCCTTGATGTAGGGTGATGAGTAATGAGTGAGTGAATGGGTGGGGTGATGGGTAATGGGTGTGGGGTGATGGGTGAGTGAATGGGTGGGGGGTGATGGGTTGGGGGTGATGGGTGATGGGTGAGGGAATAGGTGGGGGGTGATGGGTAATGGGTGAGTGAATGGGTGTGTGGTGATGGGGTAATGGGTGAGTGAATGGGTGGGGGGTGATGGGTAATGGGTGAGTGAATGGGTGTGTGGTGATGGGTAATGGGTGAGTGAATGGGTGGGGGGTGATGGGTAATGGGTGAGTGAATGGGTGTGTGGTGATGGGTAATGGGTAAGTGAATGGGTGGGGGGTGAGTGAATGGGTGGGGGGTGATGGGTAATGGGTGAGTGAATGGGTGTGTGGTGATGGGTAATGGGTGAGTGAATGGGTGGGGGGTGATGGGTAATGGGTGAGTGAATGGGTGTGTGGTGATGGGTAATGGGTGAGTGAATGGTGTGGGGGGTAATGGGTGAGTGAATGGGTGTGTGGTGATGGGTAATGGGTGAGTGAATGGGTGTGTGGTGATGGGTAATGGGTGAGTGAATGGGTGGGGGGTGATGGGTAATGGGTGAGTGAATGGGTGGAGGGCGATGGGTAATGGGTGAGTGAATGGGTGGGGGGTGATGGGTAATGGGTGGGGGGTGATGGGTAATGGGTGAGTGAATGGGTGTGTGGTGATGGGTAATGGGTGGGGGATGATGGGTAATGGGTGAGTGAATGGGTGGGGGGTGATGGGTAATGGGTGAGTGAATGGGTGTGTGGTGATGGGTAATGGGTGAGTGAATGGGTGTGTGGTGATGGGTAATGGGTGAGTGAATGGGTGGGGGGTGATGGGTAATGGGTGAGTGAATGGGTGGGGGGTGATGGGTAATGGGTGAGTGAATGGGTGGGGGGTGATGGGTAATGGGTGAGTGAATGGGTGGGGGGAATACATACATTTCTACATCCATGATTTCAGGAAAGTTAGAAGGGGCTATCAGGAGAGTCCATGTTTGGTGGGCCGAAGGCCCACCAATAGCCCTCCGCAGGAGCTAGCCAAAAAGTCCGCCCGGAGGGCGGCTTTGCGGCTAGTATATATATATAGGTGTCTTGCACGTGACGTCACAGCCCTTGTTGTGGCTGCGACAGACGCGGGAGATGCGAGCTGGAGGACCAACAAACTCCACTTGCCGCCCGTGTTTGCCAGCATATGGTAATTTTCCCCTACCAAATATATGTTTATCAGTATAAAAGATATACAGTTATCTTCGGAAATACTTGTTCTATAATATCATCAAATAAAAAACCGTAAATAATTATCAGTGTTTGCGGGAGTCTCAGCTTATAAGGGAAGCGGATCAGGCGGCAGCCGGTGGGCGGGGCTAAGGGCCAGATTGTTAAATGTCACCTTTCCCTTCCCATGACGGGACCACACGACGAGTTCTCTGCGCTACACGGGAAGCCAGGGTAACGTTGAATCCTTCCGCGTCTTTTCCCTTCATCTACGTAGTCCCGTCACGGTAAGGTTGGTATGCTGGAAGGAATACTATGCCACGTCTGTGCTGTGCAACAATGTATTTCCTTCAGAAAAATCAGTAAAACTTGGTTGGGAAATAATAGTTAGTGTCTCAAAATCCAGGGAAGTGAGTCGTGACTGAATAAGGGAATAGACGCAGAGGCTAGAGGTCCCATGTACTGATATATTTACATTTTTTCCGTTTTCTCGTGCGGGCAACATAGGTGACTATTCACTTTTTCGTAAATAGTTTTTTTCGTTTACTCCACATAAGAGCCCCTCTCAGTAATGAAGTTACTTTCATAGTATCATGAATTACTCACATACATATCCCATACACTTCAATCTCCATGTTAATCACAACCTTCGTATATATGAATGAATATCTGTTGTACATATTTATGTCTTATACATGATTATTAAGAACGTGATAAATATGAGGTACATCAGTATTGTTGTTCAAGTGAAGTACGATTACAAGAAAGTTACGGCTCCAAGTGGCATAGCATATGTATATAGTAATCTCCGAAAAATGTCTCAGGAAGATACGCTGCCAGACGTACGATCGCGCGGGTGGCTTCCAAGGGAGGGAGGGGGTGTTTGGGATTAAACCCACGTGTGGTAGTCGATAGAAAGTGTCGTACCTCAGGCATCAACACACTGTGGTAAACATTAATGTTTCTTATATACTTTGCTGGTATTCGTCAGTTGCATTTATATACATGTATAAATCAAGAAAGTTCTCTCTGTGAAGGAAAAGTTGTATATATCTGGCCCTTCATACTATAATAATAGGAATAGTGGGCGCGCAGTGAATCATTTCACAAATGCTTATTCTACGATTAATATGTTCCATTTTCATTAAAAACATGCGAGAAAATTATCTACATATATTAATGTAACGAAACAGCAACAGAAAAGGTCTTATAATAAAGCCCGCAGTTGTAAGTTTTTACAATGAAAAAATAGAAATACTGGCGTTGTGTGGCAACCCCAGCTTTCAATGTCTACAGATCTATTAATACGAAAGTAGGAAAACAAGTGTGCCCTGCCCCGCCCCGCTCCGCCCCGCATTTGCCTGCGCGCCTGCCAGACGCCGCCTGTGTAGCGGTCTGGGAGGTTTGGTTATCCACTGCACCGCTCTGCCCAGCCAAAGCCGTCTGTATGTAAAAGCCTGCGCCTGAGATTGATGACGTCACGGACGGAGTCTGTACGAGGCCACCGAGATGACAAGTTTACCTACCTAATATATGTTTATCAGTATAAAAGATATACTGTTATCTTCGGAAATGTTTGTTCTTTAATATTATCAAATAAAAATCCGTAAAATACACTAAAGAAATGCCATTATGAGACTCTCAAAAAATATGCATTAACTTAAACTCTTCGCCATTTAACATTTTGCTCGAAAGCATTTTACATTTAAGTTCATGCATATTTCTTGAGAGTCTCATAATGGCATTTCTTTAGTGTGTTTTACGGTTTTTTATTTGATAATATTATAGAACAAACATTTCCGAAGATAACAGTATATCTTTTATACTGATAAACATATATTAGGTAGGAAATTACGGCGCCTACTGACTTGTGGAGCGGCTGGAGCCGACTCTGATGATGACGTTACCGTCCATCTCGCCTCCCAGACGCAGGCTTTTACATAGAGACGGCTTTGGCCCAGCCCGCCTGTGTCTCCCAGTGAGATTTCAAACCACTCTTTTTATTACGCACAAAGGATAATGTCGTCAATAAACAAGTAAAAAGTAACACAAAAGTCACTGAAATGTCTTTATCTTATCCAATAATGGGATGAAAAGTACAGAGGAGAAGATCAGCGCCCGCGAAGGGAATGGTGAAGACATGGTCTGTGCGATGTCTTCGTTTCTTTACCTTCACCGCGATGCGACGATATCCGTCGCGGCTCAAAACAGTTTGACGGTACCAAATTATGTGACGAAGACATTCTTCACCGAAGAAGACATTTGACAATCTGGCCCTAAGCAGCTAGGCCGGTAGCCTAGCTGTGCGGGTGTGCAGGTGCGGCTGTGCGGGTGTAGGTGTTGATATGTCGCTTAGCGGAAGGCAAAACTTGGAAATCATCGGTTTGAGTGTTGATTTTAGACTGTTTTAATGCGATGTATATTGCTTCTAGGTAAAGAAGGCGGCGAGGGTCTTGCTCCTTATCGAGAATAATAGTTTCAACATCATTTGCTTAAAGAGAAGATATTTTATATATATATATATATATATATATATATATATATATATATATATATATATATATATATATAATATATATATATATATATATAATATATATATATATATATATATATATATATATATATATATATATATATATTATATATATATTATATATATATATATATAAAATATATATATATATATATTCCTTGCACTGACGTCACGATCTAGCGGCTTCAAGCCATATGCCGCCCGTCGGCGGCATTCAGTATAAATGATATACTGCTATCTCCGGAAATGTTTGTTCTCTAATATTATCACATAAAAACAATAAAACACCCTAAAGAAATACCATTTTGAAACTGAAGAAATATGAATGAATTTCATATTCACTTAATCTCGTCGCCATTTAAATTTTTGCGAGACAACTTATAAAATGAAGCATACCAATAGAAGTGGAATTTTATTAGCTTTCCGTTGATATATTTCGGTTTTTTTCTGATAAATGAATTAGCACCATGCATAAATTAGCGTTAACTAAATAAATAACATCATAAATCGGGTAATTTTCCCGATTGATGATGTTATTTATTTAGTTAACGCTAATTTATGCATGGTGCTAATTCATTTATCAGAAAACGATATTTTCAAGTACGTCGTGTGCACGGACATCCGGCATTTTAAGTGGTCCTCTTGATCTCCAGGCAGGCAGCAGCAGCAAACCACAACCACGCACGCCTATAAGCAGACTTCATTCTTTTACTGATTGATTTTTTCAGGGTTTGTTAGTGGAGCGTGGTTTGGTTCATTGTATGGTATGGTGGCATTTCAGGCATAAAGGAATGGAAAAGACAATATACAGTTCACGAGGGATCGCAAATGGTGGGACAACCCGGGAGCAGGATATTCTGAGGTCCACGAGGGAATGGAGGAGCTGTTGACATAGAGAGTGAGGGGCTGTTGACAGGGAGAGTGAGGGGCTGTTGACACAGAGAGTGAGGAGCTGTTGACAGAGAGTGAGGGGCTGTTGCCAGGGAGAGTGAGGGGCTGTTGACAGGGAGAGTAAGGGGCTATTGACAGGGAGAGTGAGGGGCTGTTGACAGGGAGAGTGAGGGGCTGTTGACAGCGAGAGTGAGGGGCTGTTGACAGGGAGAGTGAGGGGCTGTTGACAGCGAGAGTGAGGGGCTGTTGACAGGGAGAGAGGGGCTGTTGACAGGGATAGTGAGGGGATGTTGACCGGTACAGAGGGACTATTAACAGGGAGAGTGAGAGGCTGTTGGCAGGGAGAGAGGGGCTGTTGACAGGGAGAGTGAGGGGCTATTGACAGGGAGAGTGAGGGGTTGTTGACAGGGAGACTGAGGGGCTGTTGACAGGGAGACTGAGGGGCTGTTGACAGGGAGAGTGAGGGGCTGTTGACAGGGAGACTGAGGGGCTGTTGACAGAGAGACTGAGGGGCTGTTGACAGGGAGACTGAGGGGCTGTTGACAGGGAGAGTGAGGGGCTGTTGACAGGGAGACTGAGGGGCTGTTGACAGGGAGAGTGAAGGGCTGTTGACAGGGAGACTGAGGGGCTGTTGACAGGGAGAGTGAGGGGCTGTTGACAGATAGACTGAGGGGTTGTTGACAGGGAGAGTGAGAGGCTGTTGACAGGGAGAGTGAGGGGCTGTTGACAGGGAGATTGAGGGGCTGTTGATAGGGAGAGTGAGGGGATGTTGACAGGGAGACTGAGCGGCTGTTGACAGGGAGAGAGGGGTTGTTGACAGGGAGACTGAGGGGCTGTTGACTCAGAGAGAGAGAGAGAGAGAGATACTTGATACTTGATACTTGATAGTTTATTTGGCTTGGTGTAATACAATAGTGTTCATAATCAATCATACAGTCATATAAGCCACGGTCCATTAAGCCGAAGCTCTTTTATGGACCTCATGCTATGATAATTTCGTTGTCTCTCGTGGACTAAAGTGGACTATTGATAATTATACATTGACATACCTAATAATTTTAAGTAAGAAAAGAGATAACAATACCTGTAATAGTAATGATAATAATAAAAAAATAATAAAACGCTAATAATGGTAATGAAGAAAAAAAAAAATAAGTGTATAGTAAAAATAATAATAAGACTCAATAATAATAACTATGGTATATAGTGATAATAATCAAAATAAATATAATAGCAATAATGGTAAAAAAGAAGACAATAATGATAATAATGATGATAATATTAATAGTGATAAAAATGATATCGATAATAAGAGAGAGAGAGAGAGAGAGAGAGAGAGAGAGAGAGAGAGAGAGAGAGAGAGAGAGAGAGAGAGAGAGAGAGAGAGAGGAGAGGAGAGAGAGAGAGAGAGAGAGAGAGAGAGAGAGAGAGAGATGAGTGAGAGAGAGAGCAGATTAGAGGAGGAGTGATGAGGAGGAGAGATTGGAGAGAGAGAGAGAGAGAGCAAGAGAGTGAGAGGAGAGGAGCAATGAGAAGAGCAGAGATGAGAGGAGAAGAGTGGTCATGTGATTGTAGTGGCAATGATTGTAGTGGCAGTGATTGTAGTGGCAATGATTGTAGTGGCAGTGATTGTAGTGGGGGTGGTAATGGTTGTGATTTGTGATGGTATGGTGGTGGTGGTGGTGGTGATGGTGGTGCTAATAATTTTGGTGATGATAATGGTGGTAGTGGTTTCAGTAATGGTGGTCGCGACATAATATTGACTGGGAGGGTGATGATTGTAGTGGTTTATATGGCAGAGATTAAGAATGATGATATTGCGGTGGTGGTGATGGTGGTGGTGATAATGGTGGTAGTGGTTACGGTAATGGTGGTGGTGACTGGTGACTTAATATTGACAGTGATGGTGATGATTGCAGTGGTTATGATGGCAACAATGAGGAATGATGATGATGATGATGAAAGTGGTGGTGGTGGTCGTGGTAGTGACAACAAGATGACACCGGCGAAGGTGCTTAAAGAGGGAAAGTAAGGGTCGCTATGAGGAGTGGGGGACTGTAGAGGGATGTGCGTGGTGGGAAAGAGGGAGAGATAGAGTATGTGTGGGAGGGAGAGACGAAGAGGGGAGAAGGGTAAGGGAACCAGTGGTGGAGGGAGGAGTGAACTGTGTGGTATGTTTTCTCTCCCTTCTCGTTAGGTGTCCGCAGCGGTTACCGAGGAGGAGGAGGAGTAGATGAGATGAAGGAGGAAGGTGTGTGCAGTGGCCAGTACCCACGCCCTTTTTCCTTACTAGCAGACAGTGCCAGTGCATTTTTTAACATGCTAACTGGGCGACCAAAATGTCTCCCAGTAATGGAAAACTGTCGCCCAGTAAGGACATTTTTAAACAACTGGGCGACAAGATATTTATTCATAAAATCTTTCCTGGATGCAATGGCTCATCATGTCTGTGTGTGTAAAATCCAGAAGTGCTTCTTATTATGCATTTGATCATTATTTATATATATTTCTTCTTTTAATGTCTATATAATCTTGTGCCGCCATATACTCAGTCGATTGTTTGCGTAGTAAAAATTTGTTGGTGTCACTGGAAGATTCATAAGCACAGCATGGAAAGGGAGGGGAGGGGTCACACAACATACGAAATGGGGAAGATAATACCAAAAAGCTGTAGTATAACAGGTATGCCTGCTACCACCCTTCTGGATATCCAAGGAATGTCGCTCAGTAAGACTTGCTTAAAAATGCTCTGGACAGGGCAGTATATATAAGGAGACCCCGCTTCTGTATCATCAATTGACCATCCCCAGCAGCTTAAGACAGTCCTATCCTAGTGGCTGCAATAATCACTGTCACTGCCTTTGGTCACCACCACAGACTGTCACCAGATTTATCAGTAAGTAATGAACTAAGTATCCCCAGATCGGTCAGCCTTGCAAAGCAGCGCTTTGAAACGGTAAACGAAACGAAAACCGAAACGAACGAAATTATGCTCGGAACAAAAACGGAAACGAAAACGTTATCATATTTACTGTTTCGGAGCAAAAACGCTATTTTAAAATCCCTGTAACCGATTAATAACGTAATTTTTTCGTTCCATGCCATATTTGGTCAATAATCCTATGTTTGCACGAATGGAAAGTATAATAAATTAAGGGAACGTGATGCATATTAAGAAGACAAAAATTCATGATTATATAAGGTATACAATTATGTGAATTAGGTGAAAATCACCTCCAGTAGCCAAATGATTGAAGTAAATACATCTGTATTACATACATACATCAATTAAGTCTACTGTATTTGTTCACTTGGCAATTGACAATGGAGTTTTGTTAAAAATAGTATCATATGCACCACTTGTCATTTAATTTGTGAAGAGTAACTATTTTTTACCTTATATAATTATGAATTTTTGTCTTCGTAATATGCATCACGTTCCCTTAATTTATTATACTTTCCATTCGTGCAAACATTGAGCTATGCTACTGCAGTTGGGTTTAAGAACATGCTTACATTAATATGCAGTATTCAAAACTAGATATTATATCGTGAGCATGTGCTTAAACTTTTAAATGCGTTTATAGCTTAATGCTTGGTGCGCCGAAGTTTCGGTGTGAGTGTCCTAGGTTCGAGTCCTTGGAGTACCACATGTAGTCATTGATTTCATTGATTAGGTTTATCTAATTAGTGGATTGGTGATATTACGATTGAATTCAGGTTCAGGAGTAATTCTTAGCGAGATCTTCCCTTGTGGTTAAGGTCCCATCAATTACACCTTCCATTCGTACAATCATTGAGCTATGATACAGCAGCTGGGTTTAAAAACATGCTTAGATAAATATCCAGTTTTCGAAAATGGATAATATATCGTGAGTATGTGCTTAAACTTATAATTTTGTTCATAGCCTAATGCTTGGCGTGCCAAATTTCGGTGTGAGTGTCCTAAGTTCGAGTCCTTGGAGTACCACATGTAGTCATTGATTTCATTGATCAGGTTTATTTAATAAATGGGTTGGTGATATTACGAATTAATATATTGTGTGCCATATATAATATTAATAAATGATTAGTGATTCATGTCTTTACGGCAACTGAGATTGCATACTTCGACACGACACTACGCTTCCTGTATTGTATATGTAGATGTGTTGCCTTATTAAAGTCGTATAATCATATAGTTCTTACGACATCTAAGGGTTTGATTTTGTTGGATACTGTGCACCATGAAATGTATGGCTTTATTACTACCTATAAGAATGTAGCTATGTATAGGCATTATTATTCAGTAGGGCTATATAGCATATTCAATACATAGTTTGAGAATAAAGTTCTAATCGGTTTTCATTTCTTTTTAACCGGTTCAGGAACGTTATGTTTGGAGGAGGAACGAAAAACGAAACGTTAATAATACTGTTTCTGATCGGACCGAACCGTTTGAAAAATAATTTCGTTTTCAAGCCCTGTTGCAAAGTATATGATACTGTGGAACACTTGAAAGAGTGCGGGAACGGTACTCTGTGTTAATGTGATCTATAAATCTTTGCTCATTGGTGTGTGGTGAGCAAAGAATTCAAGCATACCACAGGACACATCGCTGACTTGTGCTTCTCGATTACCACATCGCACTGTCCCCAAGCTCCTCCATTCATCGGGTAAAATGAAAATATAAATATAGGAGCGATTCTTTCAAGTCTACGACAATTTAAGTACCAGTAGCCTACTCTATAATTGACATGGAGTTCAGTTCTCAATAGATATCGAAGTACCATACGTCTCTGGTTCTTGTGAAACCTTTGCCTCAGTAACGATATTGAGACTCTTTTCATAGTTACTATAAAGTATTTGTAGTTCATGGACTTACGCAGATAGGCTCACCAGGTTAATGTACGCGAATGCTAGCGTCAATGTCCCTCTGTCATCATTACCCGAAGGTAAAATCTTGGTTGTTGGTGAGTCAGATTAGGTATCTCGACAGCAGGTTCTGTGACAGGGATGGGATGCGCATGAAGTCGGTGAGTTACCCAGGGAAGGGGATAGGTTATGTTAGTGATAAGATAGTTGAGTGCATGGCGGACCAAGGGAAAAAGCCCATCGTCTGCCTGAGTGCTGGGGGAAACAATGTTGAGGGTGTAAGAAGTAAGGAATTGCTACGGCGGTTTAAGGAAGCTGTAGGTAAAGTTAGGGACAGGGGTGGGTTCCCTGTGGTGTGTGGTGTCCTTCCAAGACGCTATGTTGACGACTTGTGGTACTCCAGGGCTATTGCTTTGAATTGCCGGCTGGCACTTCAGTGCAAAGCCAATGGTTGGGCCCTTGTCGACAGCTGGGACCTCTTTTTCGGGCATAACCACCTCTACCGCAGGGACGGGGTGCACTTTTCGAGGAAAGGAGTTCAGATCTTGTCTGAATCCCTTGAAAGGGAGGTAGATGCACTGCAGGCTTTTTTAAGATAGAGAACCGGGGATTAGACACTGGGGTCGGGGTAAAGGAAACTTGCGACACTAGGAGGAGTTTCAGAAGGCAGGGAACTAAAGTGATTCGTAAGAAGAGAGAGAGGAGGAGGTTAGTTAAGGATAAGGGAAAATGGACAAAAGAAGAGAGTTGCTTGAAGGTTTACTATACAAACTGTAGGAGTATTTTAAACAAGATAGATTTCCTGAGAGGAATAAATAGTGTAGAGGATTTTGATATAATAGCATTAACAGAAACATGGTTGGATATGTCAGGAAAGGTATTTGATCCGGAAGTCGAGATAGCTGGGTATAAGTTACAAGGACAGAGTAGGCAGGCGAGGTGGAGGAGTTGCGCTTTATGTGAGATACATTGCAGTGTTGTGTTAATAATGTTATAAAAACAGATGACAGCATAGAGTCTACGGGTAACTGAGAAAATGGTTTTGGGTGTAGTGTATAGCCTCCAAAACTTATGTAAGAGGATTCAGCTCCTATATGGCAGAGAATAAACAAGTTTTGCAGATATAATCGATTATGCGTGGTGGAGATTTTAATCTTAGGAATATAGACTGGGATTTAATTATAGGAGACAGCGACGCAGATGAATTGTTAAATATAATCCTGAATAACTTCCTAAGCCAAGCAATCAAGGAGCCTACTAGAGGAGATAATATTCTAGATTTATTACTGACAAACAGGGAAGATTTAGTTACAGATGTGGAGGTTGGTGAGAAGTTAGATAATAGTGATCATTATGAAATCAGATTTTGCTTAAAATGGGAAGTTGGAAAATGAAGTGTCACAAACAAAGAATACTCTAATTTCAGAAAGGCCAATTATGCAGGATTAAGAAAACACTTGGAGGGGATTAAAAAGGGGTGTGGAATGGAGGGAAAGAAAGGTTCCAAGGTTAATGCCGTTAACCCCTTCCATGCTGATATCAAATTATTAGGCCTACCCTCCTGTGCGGCAGGTTTTAATTAAATATAAAATAATTACTTATCATATTTGAAGTGCCTAAATGAATAGGATGCTCATTCCATACCAGAAAATCTATGTTTCGTCATGGTGGAGGCTACCAGCTAAGTGAGGAGTTACGTCAGAGTGCAGCAACAGGGCCGTGACCGTGCTGCTAGACGCACAATGAAACTACCTACTACTCACATAATACAGCTTATTTTGGTACATAAATGCTTCATTCATGCATTCATTCATTCATTCATACTTCTGTTTTTATATCCATCAAGAATATGTTGAATATTTTGGGACTATTTAGCCTCACCATTGAAGTAGAGGGCGCGGCAGCGTCAACACGTCGTACTGTACCGCTTGACCTTATTAGTCACACTAACTCACTCAAGCAGAAAAGAGGTTCTATTGTATCGCAACACTTGACACTGTTGCCATACAAGCCTATCACAGCGAATATTTACCCACAACATCATTGAGCGCGCAGTTTAAATACAGAAACCCTATATGTACCAGCCGCAGTGAACCCTTAGATAGCTGAGACCGTATTTGTACCAGCCGCAGTGAAGGGGTTAAGGGCAGGGTGGTGACAGCTGGAAAGGCCAATTATGAAGGATTAGGAAACACCTGGTGGAGATTAGCGGGGTGGGTGGGATAGAGGGTAAGGAAGGTCCCAAGATTAGTGTGGTGACAGCTGGAAAGGCCAATTATACAGGATTAGAAAGACACCTGGAAGTGATTAACGATGGAGTAGGGTAAAGGAATGTTTCAAGGTCAGAGCAGATAGAGTTGAAAGTGAGGTCGGGGCGGAGGGGGATTATATCTTATTTTGTAAGGAATTTAATTGGACAGAAAAAAATTATTCCTTATAGGGAAATAAGGTCCGGAAAGAGTGACCCAAAATGGATGACCACTAGTTTAAAACACAACATTGAAGTAAAAATAAACATGTATTTAAGATTCAAGGCAGGACAGGTAAGCAAAGAACAGTATAACGTGATGGCGAGGACAGTGAAGAAATTAACTTGAGTAGCTAAGAACAATTATGAGATTAAAGTAGCAGGACAGGCGAAAAGTGACCCTAAGGGATACTATCAGGTTTTATAAACCCAAGACAAGGGAATTAGTGGGGCCGTTAAGGTCAGGACAGGGCGAGGTCTTAAATACGGACGAAAATATGTGTAAAAGCCTAATGATTATTTCTTAAGTGTTTTTACTGAGGAGGATACACAGAAAATACCTGAAAGTGAACAGTTGTTCAAAGGAAGCGATGAGGAGAAACTCAAAAGATATTGTGATAACTAGGGAAATGGTGGAAGAGGGTATAGATAAAAGAAGAATTTTAAATCACCAGGACCAGATGAAGTGTACCCAGGGTATTAAAGGAATGCAAGGAGGTTGTTAGTGAGTCGTTAGTGCACATTTTTAGGAAATCGGTTGAGATAGGCGATGTGCCATTATTGTGGAGGAAAGGAAATGTTGTTCCCATATTTAAGGAGACAGAGGACTAAAGTCAAAATTATCGACCCGCAAGTCTAACGTCAGTGGTGGTAAATTATTGGAATCTATTATTGCAAAAAACATTAGAGAGCACTTAGATAAACATAGTTAGATCAATTATTCACAACATGGATTCACCAAGGGTAGGTCATGTCTCACCAATTTAGTGAGTTTTTTATAGGAAAGTTTATGAGACGGCAGATAATGATAAGGATTATGATATAAATATCTGGACTTTAGTTAGGCATTTGACCTTACCACCATACCACACGAGACTCTTAAATAAGGTTAAGGCTCATGGAATAGATGGGAAGGTTCTTCGTTGGATCAGAGCTTGGCTAAGTAATAGGCAACAAAGGGTTACAATTAATGGTTCTAAATCTGAATGGGGACAGGTGACAAGTGCAGTTCCACAAGGTCCTGTTTTGGGTCTATTACTATTTTTGATTTACATCAACGACTTGGATAGTGGGATTAGCAGTGATATCAGCAAGTTTGCTGATGATACTAAGGTAGGTAGGATTATTGGATCACAGTCTGATGTAAACATATTGCAGGGAGACTTAGATAAACTTAACAAGTGGGCAGTCAGATGGCAGATGGAATTTAATATTGATAAGTGCAGCTTTATGAATGTTGGTAAAAAAAACATGGTATAGATACATCATACACAATGTATCGCTTGAAAAGATCAGAAGGTGAAAAAGATCTTGGAGTGAGGTGAGCCCAGACCTCCGACCTAGGAAACAATGTATTGAGGCTAGAAATAGAGCTAATAGAGTGTTAGGATTCATTACCAGAAGTGTTAAAAGTAGAAGTGTGGAAGTTATTCTAAAGCTTTATCTGGCTCTAGTCAGGCCTCACCTAGACTATGCGGTTCAGTTTTGGTCTCCATATTACAGGATGGATATAGCCTTGTTAGAAACAGTGCAGAGAAGGATGACCAAAATGGTACAAGGGATACGTAACTTTAGTTATGAGAAGAGATTGAAGTTATTAAAGTTACACTCACTCGAGAGACGCAGAGTAAGGGGCGATCTGATAGAAGTTTCTAAGTGGATAAAGGGATTTAATAAAGGAGAGGTAGGAAAAGTGCTTACGGCTTTTAACCAGGGTAGAACAAGAAGTAATGGATTCAAGCTGGAAAAGCGTAGATTTAGAAAGGAAATAGGGAAAAACTGGTTCACAAATTGGGTGGTGAATGAATGGAATGGACTCAGTAGACAGGTAGTTAGTGCGGAGTCATTATGGGAGCTTTAAAAGAGGGGCTGATAGGTTTCATGGATGGGGATGAAAGGTGGATGTAGGTAGTGTTAGGTGACAGGAACTACCACGTGTAGGCCTCGCGGCCTCTTGTAGCTTCCTTATTTTCTTATGTTCTTATGTTCTTATGTTCTTTCTCATCCGGTTCAGGCGCAGCTCGTTCACTCTGCATCCCCGCCCTGCCCTCTGCTGCCATGCTGTCCCTCATCCTGCTGCTGGCCTGTGAGTACCCGTCAGGCTGCCCCGCCGCCTGTAAAGAATGACAGACATGCGCATATGATTTGAGGAAAAAGAGTTATCAACAGAGGAGAGAGAGAGAGAGAGAGAGAGAGAGAGAGAGAGAGAGAGAGAGAGAGAGAGAGAGAGAGAGAGAGAGAGAGAGAGGAGAGAGAGAGAGAGAGAGAGAGAGAGAGAGAGAGAGAGAGAGAGAGAGAGAGAGAGAGAGGGAGAGAGAGAGAGAGAGAGAGAGAGAGGAGAGAGAGAGAGAGAAGAGAGAGAGAGGAGAGGAGAGAGAGAGAGAGAGAGAGAGAGAGAGAGAGAGAAGAGAGAGAGAGGGAGGACGAGAGAGAGAGAGAGAAAAAGAGAGAGAGAGAGAGAGAGAGAGAGAGAGGGGGGGAGAGAAGCAAGAGAGAGAGGAGAGAGGAGAGAGGAGAGAGAGAGAGAGAGAGAGAGAGAGAAGAGAGAGAGAGGGGGAGAGAGAGAGAGAGAAAAGAGAGAAGAAGGGGGAGAGAGAGAGAGAGGAGAGAGAGAGAGAGAAAAGGGAGAGAGAGAGAGGGGAGAGCAAAGAGAGAGAGAGAGAGAGAGAGAGAGAGAGAGAGAGAGAGAGAGAGAGAAGAGAAGAGAGGAGAGAGAGAGAGAGAGAGAGAGAGAGAGAGAGAGAGGAGAGAGAGAGAGGAGAGAGAAAAGGAGAGAGAGAGGAGCGAGAGAGAGAAGAGAGAGAGAGAGAAAAGAGAGAGAGAGAGAGAGAGAGAGAGAGAAAAGAGAGAGAGAGAGAGAGAGAGAAGAACATAAGAACATAAGAAAATAAGGAAGCTACAAGAGGCCGCGAGGCCTACACGTGGTAGTTCCTGTCACCAAACACTAACCTATACCCCACCTTTCATCCCATCCACGAACCTATCCAGCTCCTCTTTAAAGCTCCCTAATGACTCCGCACTAACTACCTGTCTATTTGAGACCATTCCATTCATTCACCACCCTATTTGTGAACCAGTTTTTCCCTATTTTCCTTTCTAAATCTACGCTTTTCCAGCTTGAATCCGTTACTTCTTGTTCTACCCCCGGTTAAAAGCCGTAAAGAACTTTTCCTACCCTCTCCTTTATTAAATCCCTTATCCACTTAAAAACTTCTATCAGATCGCCCCTTACTCTGCGTCTCTCGAGTGAGTGTAATTTTAATAACTTCAATCTCCTCTCATAACTAAAGTTTTCGCATCCTTTTTTTCATTTTGGTCATCCTTCTCTGCACTGTTTCTAACAAGGCTATATCCATCCTGTAATATGGAGATCAAACTGAACCCCATAGTCTAGGTGAGGCTGACTAAAGCCAGATAAAGCTTTAGAATAACTTCCGCACTTCTACTTTTAACAGGTAATGAATCCTTATACTCTATTAGCTCTATTTCTGGCCTCAATACATTGTTTCCTAGGTCGGAGGTTTGGGCTCACCCTCACTCCAAGATCTTTTTCACCTTCTGATCTTTTCAGCGATACATTACTTATGGTGTATCTATTACCAGGGTTTTTTCTATCAACATTCATAACGCTGCATTTATCAATATTAAATTCCATCTGCCATCTGACTGCCCACTCGTTAAGTTTATCTAAGTCTCCCTGCAATATGTTTACATCAGACTGTGAGAGAGAGAGAGAGAGAGAGAGAGAGAGAGAGAGAGAGAGAGGAGAGAGAGAGAGAGGAGAGAGAGAGAGGAGAGAGGAGAGAAGAGAGAGAGAGAGAGAGAGAGAGAGAGAGAGAGAGAGAGAGAGAGAGAGAGAGAGAGAGGAAATCAAAAAGAATATTATAATGACATTTGGGGAGGCGATAGCAGAGTGTTTAGCGTCACCGAGTGGCGTTCTCGAAGATTCGAGTTCGATCCCGTGTGAGACCTATAAATCCACTTAAAATCTTTCTGCACCGTTGAGTGGCCTAAAAACACCCACATGCCCTGCCCATTAACTTTACCTTCGATTGCGAATGCATCGGAGGACACAGGGGGGCGGCATGAGCCTCTATTTAGCTACAGGGGTCACTATATAAATCCTGCCTGCGCTACCACGGGCGAGGGCCAACCATCCCAGCCCTCATGTGAGCTTCCAGGGCCTACCATCCGAGCCCTGGAGGTCACTGCCTACAGGCGCTATAGACATAGATGTAAAAAATAAAAAATAAATAAAAAATATGCATGCAAGCTATATATACAGTATCTACTCTTACTGACTACTCGGTTATTGATGTATTTCAGCGAGTGGGGTCGTGCTAGCCTCGCCCAGAGTAAAAGGACTACCCTTGTCACAGACCGGTCAAACCCATTCTTATCAACAACACTATGCCGCCCAAGAACAACCGCAGGAAGCAGGTGCCTCATATAAGCCCCCAGTCCATATTGTGTCGGAGTCAGATGTTAGCGACCCAAGCAGCGTTCTGGTCAGGATCAGTCCACAAGACCTTCAGTATTTCCAAGTCCAACAGGGTGGTGCTACTCTAGATAATACCCAGGGTACTGTTGACCATCAGCCTCAGGTTCAAGCTATCCCTGATGCCCAATTTACTGTTCCATCAATCCCCGCCCCAAATGTCCAGTCTAATCAGGGCAACAGGTTTCCTTCCCGCTCTAGTTTTCAGGAAGATCATCAGCGAAGGCAGCAGCAGAAGTCCCGTATGGTTAGTCCAGAGAGTAGACACTACCAGAATAGTGAAACAGAGAAGAAAATACGAGGACAAGACTTGCTGGTTAAGTCATCCATCAACAAAGTCCTGAGTAACGTCCCTGGCAAAGCGCGGCTCAGATCAGTGTTCAGATCAAATCAACCAGTACCGATTGAAGAACGCTTGGCGGACAACTACACGCTAGTGATACCAAATCCGGTGGACACCTTCTCATGCATCGAAAAAGTGAGTTGCTCTGATATCAATGTGTGTGTGTGTGTGTGTGTGTGTGCGTGTGTATTCATCTAGTTGTATTCATCTAGTTGTATTTTACAGGGCCAGAGCAACGCTCGTATGGCCCGGTCTCCATATCAACATTTTTTTATCATTCATCCTTAGTGCTTAGTTTTGGCCGAAGCCAGCACCCCGGAGAGCAGGTCACAAACCCCTGGCTAACACCCGGTACCCATTCACTGCTGGGTGGACAGGGGCTCGGGTTTTAAGGAAACAGCCCATATGTTTCCGCTCCGCCCGGGGATCGAACCCTGGACTTCTCGATCGTGAACCGAGCATGCTTCCCCTACACTACGGAGTACCCTGATAATGGTGGTGTGTGTGTGTGTGTGTGTGTGTGTGTGTGTGTGTGTGTGTGTGTGTGTGTGTGTGTGTGTGTGTGTGTGTGTGTGTGTCACTGCTGTGTGCATGCGTGACACTGCCGTGTGTGTGTGTGGCACTGAATTTTATATGTGTAGCGCTTACATCTGTGTGTGTGTGTGTGTGTGTGGGGTGTTTTTGTGTTTTGTGTGTGTGTGTGTGTGTGTGTGTGTGGTGTGTGTGTGTGTGTGGTGTGTGTGTGTGTGGTGTGTGTATGTGTGTGTGTGTGTGTGGCACTACCGTGCGTATGTGTGGCACTGCTATGTATTTGTGTGGCACTGCTGTGTCAATATAGTACTGTTTTGTGATAGTATGGCACTGTTTTATTAATATGGCACTACCGTATATTAGTTTGACACTGTTGGGTCAATATGGCGCTGCAATATGTTAGTGAGACATTGCCGTGTGTATGTGGCACTTTATGTGTGTACGCGGCACTACCGCGTGCTACCATATCGCTGCTGTGTCAATACGGCACTGTCATACACCTATTGGTTAGTGAGGCACTGCCTTGTGTTAGTATGAGAGTGAAAGTGCAATGTGTTAAAGTGAACTGCCGTATGTTACTGTGGCCCCATTTGTGCATGTGTAGCACTGACGTTATCATACAGCTATTCTAAGTGTTAGCATAGCACTGCCTTGCGTTAAAATAACACTGTTGCATCAATATGGCACTGCCATACATATATGTTAGATTGGCACTGTCGTGTGGTGGGATGGCACTGTCGTATTTAAGTATTGCACTGCACCATTTCAATATGGCACTACCAAACATAGGTATACCGGTCTGACAATGGTGTGTGAAAATACATATGTCACTATTTTGTGTTGTATGACACTGCTGCCTATATGTGTGCTATTGTGCATGTCGTAGCACTGCGGGCAATAAGGCAGGGGGACTATGAGTTAGGTGTGGCGGGCCTGCTAACATTGGTGCGTTGGTGAGTACTTCCCGATTATATATATATATATAGATATATATATAGATAGAGATATATAATTTTATAAATATATATTATATATATATGCATAAAAAATTTAAAGTATCTACGGGTAGGAGAAATTTCCTCTGAGACAGATCTCGTTAAAAGTGATAGCTAGTTCAGTGTTTATTATCTTTTTCAAGATGTTTTCTCTGTCTTAAAATAATCGTCCAGACCCATCTTTTCTTTGCATAAATATGTTGAATGTTCATTCAAAACACCTAATCCACAAAAAATAATTCATTTCCACGCCTTATTTCCGTAAAAACACGACTTCTGTAAAAAGCGCTGGATTTTTTTTTTCATCCTTCAAACCGACCCGCGAATATTATTGATGACATCATTTGAGGTGTTTCACCGAGAGAGAGAGAGAGAGAGAGAGAGAGAGAGAGAGAGAGAGAGAGAGAGAGAGAGAGAGATGCTAGAGTCCTTCAAGAATCTGCTATTATTCACCCTACTTCATCCCCATCACCCACCCACATCCCACAACACCCACCCCTGGTCCACCCTAATCACCGCTTCCATCACCCATCCCCTTCCCCCATCTCCAACATCCATCCCCTTCCCCAACCACCAATACCCATCCCCTTCCCTAACCACCAACACCCTTTCCCTTCCCCAACCACCAACACCCATCCCCTTCCCCAACCACCAACACCCATCTCCTTCGTCCACCACTAACACCCATCCCCTTCCCCCACCACCAACACCCACCCCCGTTTCCCTACCTTTATCGTTTACCCCATTGCGATGGCTCTCCATTGAGCCCTCGTCCGACGCACCAACATTTTTTACACATTTCTCACTGGCACTGTCATGTGTTTGTGTGGCAGTGGCAGCGCAGTGCAGACTATAACTCACGCCTTGTTTGTGGCAGGGTTATGGCTTCTATGCTGACGTGGACAACAACTGCCATATCTTCCACGTGTGTGTGTCGATGAGACTACTCTATCCGGATTACTTCACAGCGGCAGAGGACATCGTTTTCCACTACTCCTTCTTCTGCCCCGAATACACGCTCTTCAGTCAGGTAAGGCACTTTCTCTGTTGCAGTGACTTGGTTATATAAAGAACCAGCGAGACAAATAACTTTGCTAGAGTAAAAACTTTATTAACCGGCACCCGTTGTATATTTGCGGTGCTAGTAAAAAAAAATCCAGTTAACTGATCGTTGATTAAATTTAGATAAATTAAGAATAAATATACAAGACACATAATATGTTACACCATAGACCACTGTATACCTGGACTGCGCACGGAATATCGGCCTGTCGCACAAGGGCCTGTAATCGGAGGGCCGCTCGGATTCATATATATATATATATATATATATACGGATACATATAGACTGGTTTATCAGTATATATGATATACTGTAATCTTCGTAAATGTTTGTTCTATAATATTATCAAATAAAAAACAGTAAAACACGCTAAAGAAATGCCATTACGAGACTGAAGAAATATGCATGAACTTAATATTCACTTCAACTCTTCGCCATTTAAAACTTTGCGTGTCAACTTTTATCATGATGGGTATCAATAGAAGCGCAATTTTATTAGCTTTCCATTGCTATATTTCGTTATTTGATAAATTAATTAGAACCATGCATAAATTAGCGTTAAATAAATAAATAAAATCATCAATCGGGTAATTTTCCCGATTGATGAGGTTATTTATTTAGTCAACGCTAATTTATACATGGTACTAATTCATTTATCAGAAAACGAAATATATAAGTAAATAAATAGCATCATCAATCGGGAAAATTACCCGATTGATGATTTTATTTATTTAGTTAACGCTAATTTATGCATTGTTCTAATTCATTTATCAGATAACGAAATATATCAATGGAAAGCTAATAAAATTGCGCTTCTATTGATACCCTTCATGATAAAAGTTGACTCGCAAAGTTTTAAATGGCGAAGAGTTAAGTGAATATTAAGTTCAAGCATATTTCTTCATAGTCTCGTAATGGCATTTCTTTAGCGTGTTTTACTGTTTTTTATTTGATAATATTATAGAACAAACATTTACGAAGATTACAGTATATCATATATACTGATAAACCAGTCTATATGATAGTCCATAGACCACTATATCTCTTTGTTGGGCGCCCCGCAGGCCCCTATGCAGCCCCGCAATTCAAAACATTGTCTCGTGCGCAGTCCAGGTATACATACAGTGGTCTATGGTTACACGTATACAATATTCAGAAAATTAAAAATAAAACACCAAAACAATATTAAACCTGGAGGTAGTATGAATGGAATATTTCTTAATTTGATATAATTTTATGGAATATTTTCATATTTTACCTAACCAGATTTGTGCCGGTATTTTGAGCGTGCCGAAGGCCAGAATGCCGGATAATAACATACACACACACACACACACACACACACACACACACACACGCGCGCACACACACACACACACGCCACGATGGTCAAGTTGATACCGCGCTGGCCTGCTATTCTGTGGTAGCCGGTTCGAATCCTCACTGTTCCCGGGGACTTTTCACTGACAAATTCGGGCGGTTACTGTCCCCCTTGAGCAAAGGGATGGGGTTGTGTGGTGTGTGAGGTCCCAGCATTACCCGAAGATCGGTAATAATGAGCACAAAGCTCGCACCGGGAGGACAAAACCGGCGATCGCGAGTCCGACTCGCGTGGACAAGACCATGGGTAAATAACACACACACACACACACACACACACACACACACACACACACACACACACACACACACACACACACACACACACACAGAAACACACACACACACACACGCACATACACACAATTTAAGGAAAACGTGATTAATAGAGATACGGAGAGAGGACTACACGATACTAGCTCAGACCCTGTATGCTACAACTATAGACACACCCTAACCCTGCTCTCTACAGGGGCCTTATCCGCCCATGTATGGAGTATGTCTCACATGTTTGGGGAGGATCCACTCATACAGCTCTCCTAAACAGGGTTGAATCAAAAGCTTTTCGTCTCATCAACGCTTTTCGTCTCCTCTGACTGACTGTCTTCAATCTTTAAATCACCGCCGCAATGTTGCTTCTCTTGCTATCTTCTACCGTTATTTTCATGCTCACTGCTCTTCTGAACTTACTAACTGCATGCCTTCCCCCCTCCCGCGGCCTCGTTGCACAAGACTTTCTACTCATTCTCATCCCTGTTCTGTCCATCTTCCTAATGCAAGACGAAATCAGTATCTTTACTCTTTCATCCCTTTCACTGGTAAACTCTGGAACTCTCTTCCTGTTTCTATTTTTCCACCTTCCTACGACCTAAATCTTTTCAAGAGAAGAGTAACAAGACAACTCCCGAACAAAATTGGCCCACACCCCTTTTTTTATTTTCTTATTGTCTTCTTTATAGAGACTGGCAACTAAGCGGGCGTTGTATTACTTCTTTTTGTTGTGCCCTGGCCAGTCCTTTGTGATGTAAAAAAAAAAAAAAAAAAAATTCAATTGTCTTCTTCAAGTGTGCTTTTTCCTCTAACACGTCTGTTCCGCCATGCAGGATTCCATGACGTGTGTTTGGGTGGAGGAGGCGCTGCCGTGCTTCTTATCTCCATGGCTTTACTGGATGAACAGAAATTTCTTCAGGAAGGAAAATGATGAGTATGTCGAAGTGAACAAGGACCCTCCAATAAGTCTTGTAAGCTAGTGAATCTTCTTCTAAAAAAACTAATACTTAATGTGTAAATAATATCATTCAGGCTCTTAAACACCGAGTCTCTAGAATCGTCATAGTATGAAGCGACCAAAGGACGACAAAACCGGTTGCCACCTTGTTTTTCAGTGATGTTCTTTGCCTGCTTATAACGATGGGGAAAAATTTAGTTTACGCTATGTATACGATATGCCCAAATTTCTACACGTATTCATTTATGTACGTATAAAATTGCGGCACCTCAGTACTACCTAACTGAACAATCATGAACTTTTCTGCACCATATTTATATTTACTCACTTGACCTTCCTACCTATGCTATATCTATAATAATATAAGCGAAAGTGTGTCTGTCTGTCTGTCTGTCTGTCTGTCTGTCTGTCTGTCTGTGTGTGTGTGTGTGTGGTATAGGTTCCGCCCCCCGTGGCGCAAACAACCTCATATGGCACATTTTTGGAATCAGGTTGACCAGGGGAAGGTCATAAGCCCACTTATGAGATGATCCGATCACTTTTTTTTTCTTTTTTTTTCAGCAGCCTATTTGCGAGAATTGTGAAAACAGAAGTGGGTTACGAGAATTGAGGAAGCCTGATGTCAGGGTGATGGGTAATGGGTGAGTGAATGGGTGGGGGGTGATGGGTAAGGGTGTGGGTGATGGGTGAGTGAATGGGTGGGGGGTGATGGGTTGGGGTGATGGGTGAGGAATAGGTGGGGGGTGATGGGTATGGGTGAGTGAATGGGTGTGTGGTGATGGTAATTGGGTGATAATGGGTGGGGGGGAGGGGTAATGGAGAGTGAATGGTGGGGGGTGATGGGTAATGGGTGAGTGAATGGGTGTGTGGTGATGGTGAATGGGTGAGTGAATGGGTGGGGGGTGATGGGTATGGGTGATTGGTTGGGGGGTGGGGAAATGGGTTGAGTGAATGGGTGGGGGTGAGGGTAATGGGTGAGGATGGGTGGGGGAATACATACATTTCTAAAATCCATGATTCAGGAAAGTTAAAAGGGTATCTGGAGAGTCCATGTTTGGTGGCCTTCGGCCCACCAAACACGGGTTTGGTGGGCCGAAGGCCCACCAATAGCCCTCCGCAGGAGCTAGCCAAAAAGTCCGCCCGGAGGGCGGCTTTGCGGCTAGTAATATATATATCCTGCTACAAGACTGGCAAACAATAAAGCGTTGAAACCTAAGTATCAATCTTTCCTTGTCCCCATACCGACATGTGTGTCTGTGTAGTGGTTGGGACTATGTGGTTGTTTGTATTGTGTGGTGGTTGTGACTGTATGGTGGTTGTTATAGTGTGGTGGTTGTGATAGTGTCGTGGATGTGACTGTGTGATGGTTAAGACTGTGTGGTGGTTGTGACTGGTGGTTGTGACTGCGTGGTGGTTAGGACTGTGTGGTGGTTGGGACTGTGTGGTGGTTGTGACTGTGTGGTGGTTGTGACTGTGTGGTGGTTGTGACTGTGTGGTGGTTGAAACTATGTGATGGTTGTGACTGTGTGATGGTTGTGACTGTGTGGTGGTTGGGACTGTATGATGGTTGTGACTGTGTGGTGGATGTGACTGTGTGGTGGTTCTGACTGTGTGGCGGAAATATATATATATATAAATATATATATATATATAGATTAAAATATATATATATATATATATATCAAAAATATGTTAGAATACAGTGCTGAGGGATGGAAGGATGGAGGAGGATGGAAGTCAGGCGTTCTCGGTTCCTCCCCGACAGCCGCTTGTCACTTTTGGATGAGTCTAAAAAGTGAACAGTTGCTTCGGGACCACCAGAGAACTGGGTCGCTGGTGTCCGTGGGCGCTTCATGGGACCGTGTTCGTCAACGTCTCCAATTTCCAAGGGTTTCGCTTGCGGCCAACCATACCGTGTGTCTTCCCTCCGAAGGGTACTACTTCCTCTTCCTGCAGGAGCACATCTCATCATGCTCTCCTGAGTAGTACATACCTCCAGAGGACGCCTATCCTTACTTCTTGAGGAGCGCAGCAGCTATACGTGTAAAGGCCCGTTCACATCTTCACAACTCTCGACGGTGACCAGTCACGACTTCCTGAGTCTTGCTGTGGTCGGCGCTGGTCGTCATGTGGGTTGGCGTCAGACCCAGACAGTCGCTGTCGGGTCGTGGGAGTCGTGAAGGGGCGCGAGGGGGGTCCCGACTGTGTGGTGCATGCTTTATACACTCGGGGCGGGTCGGATTCAAAAAAATTAGGGGAAAAAGTCGTGCTCCGTGCTGGGACTCGTCGCCAAAGGGTCGAGCATTGGGTTTGACAAGTCGGGGCATACTGCGATAACTCAGAAATTCCCCGTTATTTACCGTGGGAAGACGGGCGGAGAGAGAGAGAAAAGAGAGAGAGAGGAGAGAGAGAGGAGAGAGGAAAAGAGCGAGGAGAGAGAGAGAGAGGGGAGAAAAGGAGAGAGAGAGAGAGAGAGAGAGAGAGAGAGAGAGAGAAGAGAGAGAGAGAGCGAGAGAGGAGAGAGAGAGAGAGAAGAGAGAGAGAGAGAGAGAGAGAAGAGAGAGAGAGAGAGAGAGAGAGGAAAAAAAAAAAGGAAAAGCGGAAATTTTTGAGATATTTATTGACATTATTATCATTATTATTATTATTATCGTCATCATTATCCACTATAAATAGAGCAGTATCTTTAGTGCAGTATCCTTAGCGCTATACTGCTTCCGCAGTATCTTTAATGCCTTGGCGATTATTATCACCATGTCGTTATTGAGTTCAATTAATAACATTAGGAGGCACATAAGTATTTGTAGCCTAGTCAAGGTGGGCAAGTGTGTGGTGTGACCGACAGTGTGACCGACATCGGTGGCGTGCTTCACTACACAAGCGAAGGTTGATAAGTGGTGTGGGGGATGGGCCAGAGTGCTGCCCACATCTACAAACACTCAGCGTCAGTCGCAGCACGGCTGGGAACACTTGCAGCATGACGGTAACCGTGGGTTTGCGTCGTGCTGCAATTGTCGGCAAATGTCGCCGCATGACGCCAACTCAAAGCTGACCTATACATTTTCAAATACCCCTATAGTTTGCGAGTATCACCGACAATCGCAGACTAGTCGCCGATTAGTCGCCTAACTACGGCAAACCGTCGGCTAACCGCGCCGCCTACGGTCAGTGGAGGGGCTTGCCATATCTGGTGTCAGTCGCTACACGGCTGGAACAGTCGCCACATGACGGCAACCGTGTATCGAACCGTCTTAGCCCACTCGCTATACGGAGGTATAAAAGGATACCTCCGTATAGCAAGGCGGCTGAAGCCCGGTTCCCACAAGTCCGCTTCTACGGATTCCGTTGCCGTTCACCTCCCAAAAATGACGTCACAAAAAAGTCGACCGCACCGAGCGGATTGAGTTGGCTTGCCGTCACAAAGTTAAAATCAAGTCAACTCTCCCGCTCGGCGGTGTCCGCTCGAGCGGAGGTGCAAACTGTGCCTGACTCCCACTACAGCAGGGGTGGGGAACCATTTTACTACCAAGGGCCATTTGGATATTCATGACATCATTCGCGGGCCATACAAAACAATCAACTTAAAAATCCGCCTGTTTTTTTTAGCCGACGAGAATCATACGTGAATTATACGTGACTGTCCCGTCATCTATGTGCCCTATCCGTCCCGTAATGGACGTGCTTGTCCCTTAAAATTTACGTTATAAGTATTATGCATGCACTTAATAACAATTTTTGTTGGAATGAACAAAAAACTCCTAGATTTATTGGATTTCGAGTCTTGTCCGTGGTTGCATTGGCAGGGCCTGACCAAATGGTTTTGCGGGCCTTACGTATACGGCCCGCGGGCCGGACGTTCCCCACCCCTGCACTACAGCCACTCAAGCGGTGATGATGGTGAAGTCATTGTTGGGCGGTGAACGGCAACGGAATCCGTAGAAGCGGACTTGTGGGAACCGGCCTTAAGACGCCGTGTCCATCGGTTCGAGTCCGACCTGGTACTGTTACACAATTTGTCTTAAATTATTATATTATATTGAGATGAATGTTAAAATATCCCTCAATATATCCATTGAGGACTAAATCTCCAACGATTTCTCATGCATCGTGTCATCTTTACATTGCACATATACTCCCTTGTTACTCCATCATCTCCTACCAAAGAGTCTTCTTTGGGCACTTGCTCCACTTCCTATATAGCTGTGACTAGTACATATAGTACATATAAATGAGTCACTCCTTTTTATTCTTTCCTAGTTTTTCTTTTAAGTTTCAGTCTATAATTTTGTGAGGAACTACACCTGAACTCCATCTCGGTGATTACCAATTTCACCTTCACAAAGCAGCGTGCTTCGGAGCTTCAAGCGCCGCTACTCGACTCTCCACGTCAACACTTCCAGCCCCTCTCCCAGGGTAAGGGGGGTATTCTGCGCAAGTTGATGACGGGAGCCTCGCCGCCACGATTAAAGCAGACAGCCATAGCTCTCCACTCCAACAACTCCTCCTCTACTAAGCTGCTGTTCTCATCCCTAGAAGGCCATACTGAAGACGTGGGCTTTCTTCCAGTGGGCCCTTCACTGTCCTGCATACCATTCAATGCTCCCCGCTTTATCAAGAGTTATTCAACGGTGCTGACGATTGCTGCTGCAATTCACCTTTCTTAAAGCTGCGTTCGAGGGAGTTTCTAGGGCGACATTACCCCTGCATCATTGCAGTCGTTGTTTGGTCATTGTTATTTGGCGGCTAGCCATTTGATATTTAATTGTTGTGTAAATATATTCGGGGTAATCATACTCCTTGATTTTCCTTCCCCCACATTTCTGAGGTTTGGTAATATTAATTGATAACTCCCTCGGCCCTGACATAATTGGCAATCACGCCAGGATACGTTATCAATTAACTTATTTCCTTTCTTAAGATTGTGGGGTTTTGTTTGAAAGTCGCCGCCGCGCGCCATTGTTGCCACCAGCCCCGGAACAACGTTTGAGAGCTGTTTTTCTTTTGTGTTGATTCAATTTAGGTGTTGTCTATTTTATAGTGTATTTCTTTTGGGTTATTTTTTGTTATTTTGGTTTTGGATATTTATTGCTGTTATTTCTGTGTCATCTACAATGTCTACCTTCCAAGCCTTGAAGGAGCAAGGAGAGGCCCTCGGTCTGACTAGATCGGAGGTTGGCTGTTGGATCCAGGACCAGCAAAAAATCGAGAGAAGAAAGACTAGCAGAGAGAGAAGAAAGACAACGTCAAGCTGAGCGAGAAGGAAGACTAGCAGAGCTGGAGAAAGAAATTAAATTAGCCGAACTCGCAGCTCAAGGTAAGCCTTCCGTCCATTTACCATCTGATCCTGTCTCCAGGCCAAATTTACCAGCCTACAAGGAGGACTAGGATATAGCCACCTATCTAACAAGATTTGAAAGAGTGGCCGAGATGCTGGTACTCCCTAAGTCTCCCTTGGGATACCTTTGCCGTCCGACTGGGTTGCCTCCTTACAGGAAAGGCCGCTGAGCTCTACACGTCTCTTCCATCCTCCACCACCAAGGACTACGAGCTACTGAAACAGGCACTCTTAACTGGTTTCAGTAAAACTCCCGATGGCTACAGAGTAGATTTCCGGTCAGCCAAGATCCAAGTAGGGCAGAATTACCATCGATTCGCCACCCAGTTGTCCCGAATGTTCACTTCTTGGATAGAGTCCTCCTGTGTGCCTGAGACCTATGATGATCTGAGACTATTTTTAATCTGGGATCAATTTCTATCTTCCTTGACACCTGATCTTCGCCTATTTATTAAGGAAAGAAGGCCTACCCTGCTGAAGGATGCGATACAACTTGCTGACGACTGGGCGTCCGCCCACAATGCGTATCCTAAGGCCTACACCAACGCGAGAAGATCTCTCCCTAGACTGCCCACTCCGCTGAGGATCCCATCTTCGGGGCATCAAGCTCCCGCACATGTGACGTGTCACCATTGTGGGGAGGCTGGACACCTACGACCGCACTGCCCCCATAATTCTCGAACCTTCAAGGACGGAACAACTAGCACTGCCCCTTATAAGGTTGGATTTTGTCTGGAGGACCGTAAGGTTCCTCAATATTCAGTTTCGGGAACCATCAATGGTTCATGGTCTTCTACCATCATTAGGGACACAGGGTGCTCTGGTGTCGTAGTCTGAGGACGCCCTGTCAGACATTGACCGATCACTCTGTCCCAAGGTGAAAGTTGCTGATTACTTAGGACGCACCGATGAATTCCCCGTTGTTAGGTGCTACTTAAGGTGCCCATTTTACACTGGCTGGACTGATGCCGTGAGGGCCCCACTTAAAGTGGCTAGCGCATTGATTGGGAATATCCCCGGTGAGTTGGTGCCTAATTGTCCTGCCTCTCAACTTCGTGATGACCATCCTCTCCATGATGATGATAAGAACCAAGCCACCACTGTCCACTAATGTTTCATGGCCACAACATCCATTATCTCCACCTTCTTCCAAGA
>JACEEZ010010938.1:0-11427 GCA_016584305.1 Chionoecetes opilio
TGCCCAAAATGAGACCAGTTAGTAAGTAAGTAAGAGTAAGAGAACAAGAAAGTTATAAAAGTCTTATACTAACTCCGTTACGACGGTCAGAAGGAAAATTTGTAGGGGATTTTAAAAACTGCCCCCCAAGAATGAGTGAGGCACACCGATTTCCTTTATGCCCAGCCTTGAAATACTTTTTCCACAGGAGGCTGGTGCTTTTGTCTCCGGGAAGTGGAGGTGTAAACACAGCAAAAACCCTGATGCAATTACAAATTATTTGGGGGTGTTTCGGCAACATAAAAGACATTCATTATTTGATATCGAACTTTAGGGCAAATGGGGTTTTTGCTGCGCCCACTTCGGTTTTAATCTGTTCATTTTGCCAAGAGTTAAGATTTGGGAAAATGTTAAAACCTTTCTTTTTTTGCAGTTACATGCGTTATTGTTGTGAAAAAAAAAAATTGGGGAATTTTTTTTAAATAATTTTTGTTTTGATGTTTTTTTTTTGGGTTTGAAATATTTTTTTGAGAGAACAGGGATACCCTGATAAAAGTAGTTATTAAATGTTGAAACATAAAAGGAAAGCTGTGGGTGCCGAAAAGGATAGAGAATCGTTGAAAGTAGCATTTTTGTCAAAAATCTAAGCAAGACAAGCTGCTAAAGCCAAAGTGCACAAGGGACTTACATTTAAAGGAATCTTCAGACAGTAGGTAAAATTTAAGAATCCTAAAAAACAGAGATGCCACCGAACGTGTTTTTGGGTTTTTAGATGTATAAATGAAAGAAAAAAATAGAGGAAATTACAAAAAAAAGGAGTTAAAATCGAAAAATATGGAAAAATGACATTACTCGACAGAAAAAAATTGGCAAATTTTTTTTTTTAAGAAATCATTTTTAAACTGTTCATGGTAGCGATTAAATTTCCTATCTATTAACTATAAATTATTTCTTTAGACGAAAAAAAAAGCTACAAAGAAAATTTTTCGAATAATTTTTTGTCACCAGCCTAACTCGCCCACAGGAGTAGATGGGCGTTTTCCAGGACACCTTAGAGATACAGCTTGGCAAAAAACCCAAAAAAAATATTTAGCAGAAAAAAAAAACCCCTAGAAAAATGTGTTTTCCAACTTTTTTACTCAAAAATGCCCGGTGTGTTAAAATTATTCAAAATTGTCCCAGCTATGTTAACAGGAACATCTTGTGGTCTCACGGCCTCTTGTAGCTTCTTATTTTTTTATGTCTTCCCACTCATCCCCACTTACTTTTTTTGCCCCCCACTCACACTGTAGTCTCCTCCACCACCCTGTAGTCTCCACTCACCCGTAGTCTCCTACCCCCTCACCCTGAGTCTCCTTCCACCACCCTGAGTCTCCCCCCCCACTCCCCTGTAGTCTCCCACTCACCTGTAGTCTCCCTCCACTCACCCCGTAGTCTCCCACTCACCCCGTAGTTCATCCCCCTCACCCTGTAGTCTCTCACTCACCGAGTCTGCCACTTACCCTGTAGTCTCCTCCCACTACCCTGTAGTCTCCCCGGTTCTCCCCCACACGTGTAGTTTCGCGTCTGCCCCCATGGGACTGCATTTTGGATGGCGGAGACGAACGAGGGACATCTCGGCGCCTTGTCTGTAGGAGAGAAGGACGTTAATAATTCTGTGTGTGTGTGTTGGTTGGGGTTTGTATTCATCAGTTGTATTCATTTTTGTTTTTTTTTACGGGTCAGAGCAACGCTCGATACGGCCCCGTCTCCATATCAACATTTTTATTTTTATCCTTTGTGCTTTGTGTTGGCCGAACCACCACCCCGGGAGGGGGGTCACAAAACCCCGGCTAACACCCGGTACCCATTCACTGGGGAGGGGGCAGGGCTCGGGTTTTAAGAAGACCGCCCGTCTGTCTTCCACAACAGTCTGTGTGGTGTGGTGTGTGTGTGTGTGGGTGGTGGGGGGGGGGTGTGTGTGTGTGTGTGTGTGTGTGTGTGTGTGTGGTGTGTGGGAAAGAGGGGTGGAGGGGGAGGAAAATGTGGAAATGGGAAAGGGGGTGGGAAGTCTGTTTGAGGAGAGGGGACGGGGGAGTGATGGTGTGTGTGGGTCAGAGGTGGGACCCCGAACGAAAATCCCTAAAACCCCCAAACATTACGTTCCGCACCAAGCCGCAAATTTCTTGAATTTTACACTTCCCCAACCGCAAGTCCGCAAAACCGCAAACCCTTAGGTGATACTTTCTCTGAATAAATTGCAAAAATTGAGGTATAGCACTTTTATGGTAGTAAATTTATATATTTTTTACTAAATCACTTATCATCGGGAAAAATCATCGGCAATCATGATATATATATAATATATATTTTTTTCATACTAACCCCTCAGCGCCCCACAGATTTTATAGCTCACATTTACCTTCCCCTCTTTGTGACCATCACTAAATATATCAACTTAAGGCACATAAGGGAAAAATTTACTATAAGTACATACTTCCAAAATTTTATTTTTTCATTGTATGATATCAGGCCTTAACCTCAGACTCCTTTGAGGCCTTTGGGGATAGTTCCATCTGAGAGGTAAATTTTCCCCTCCCTTCATAAGAGCAATCTCCAAAATTATGGATGTCGATCGCTTTCGTGGCCTTCATGTGCCTGCCCCGGGAGAACAGTCTTCCAAAAGCGCAATGCTGGGTATGGCCGTTTTTTTTATTAACAAAAACATTACCCAGGCGGCACGAAAAAGGGCGGGGAACAGGGTTTTGTCCAGAGCTTGTTCCTCTGCTTCTCCAAACACCAACTCTCAAGCTTTTCCCCCATCTTGTTGGAGAGGGGATAGATTTGGTGCCCACTTAGTGTGGGTCGGGGTCATCCGAACATGGAAAAATAGATACATTTGTAATAATATATAGAGTAAAAAATTTAAGAATCGGAGTCAGAAAAAATTAAACTATTATTTAAAAAAAAAACAAATTCTTATTTTTTTTAAAAAATATTTTTTGTTAAATATAAATTACAAAAATTTAACAGCATGACGCTAATATTGAAATTATAATGACTTGATGAAGAACTGTCACAACTGAAATGAAGATGCATAGATCTTGATAAAAATTTAAAAAGTCTCACCTTGAAAAAAATTCACCCCTTCGTCTCCCTCTGGGCTGTTGCCTTTGAGGTACCAAAACAGCCGCTCCGGGCCTCCCCAAAAAACAGTTTGATTTCACGGCACTACATTATCAGGGTTTTAAAAAGGCGGACCACATGCAGCTTTTAAGAGGGGGGGGGATTGCTGTCAACAATCATGGGGGCAACGCCCGGGGGCGCGTTGCCCCGCCCACCCCAGAGACACCCCCGGGGGCCCCACGCGCGAGTCCCCATGCAGGCTCCCTTCCATACGAAGAACTCTCGACGGGAAAAATAACTTCCCAGCAACGAGCCTTGGGGGCCCCCCTATGGCCTCCTCCACGCCGGTTTGTTCTTACAGATATAACCCGAGGGGAAGGATCGGTTTCAGAGAAGCGTGCCACATACCACATGCCAACTATATAGCCAAAGTTGGGCTGAGGGGGACATGCATAATGGCCCTGATTCAGTCAGGGTGCAATCGCTGATTTGCACGTAATATCCCAGCGTCCCCCATGCTTTGAAAAGGGCACTTAGAAACCAAATGGCACGTTTGCCTTTTCAAGTCGATTTAGTTTTCATGTTCACAATCATTAGTAAGACGGGTTTACAAGCGATTTGAAGACCCGGGATTTTTGTACTCCTGCACGGGACCGAAAAAAGTCAAATACTCGTGTGAGCGAGTCTAAAAAAACCGGGGGCTATATCAATGCCGAAAAGACTTGACGGACCCGCCATCATTATGGACTGCGCTACCAAGGTATGCAAAACTTTCCAAGATCTAATGCCCTCGCCGTACGCATAAACACTGGGGGTACGCCGTAGGTCCAAAAAAAGTAAAAATATAGATTATTTCAAATTTTGGCAGGGTTTTTTCTTATGAAAATTTAAAATTTTAAGGGTAGTTGTCCTCTTCAACTTTTTGGGTTTTGAGCATTTCTTGCTATGAAAAAATGGACTTTTATATCTATATGCAAAAATAGCTTAGCCCCGCTAAAGTAACGGGCTTCCCATTTGCACCTATCATCAATCTTCATCGTTTTTTTTCAGGAGGGTTCCTCTTGAAACCCAAGTGGGTCAAACCCCCCAACAGAAGAGTCTGGATCCAAGTTGGCCGCCTTGTTGGGGGGGAAAGGGGGAGTTTGCTGAGAGTGAGGTGCCTACTATCGCGGCGGGATAAAAGAGGGGAACCCTTCTTAAGAACCCCGGCATCCGGGGGGTTTGAAAGGGGGGTCCCCAGTGAGAGACAGCGAAGGAGGGACCCCATGTTGCTTGCCCAGGGAAGAAATCAGACGCGCAGTTGCACCCCCAGTGGGTTTTTAAAACCGGTCCTGCCCAGAAGGGATAGATTTTTTTTGGAAAGGTTAGTGAAGTGGTGAGAGACAGAGCCCCCTAAAGCAGTAAAGGAATTCGTGGAGAAAAAATTGGAAGGCTTTTGACATAACGGCCTCCCTCACCGATCTTCCTCTGAAGGGACCAGGAATCCCACTGCTCCAACCCCCAGCATGCCAGTGAGAGCAAACGGCAGTGGACGCCCCCTGGAGCAAAGTCCCTATTTTTGACCTGGAGGGCTGTACTCCCAGAGGATAAAATTTGGGGAAGGAGAGTGCAAGATGATGACGGGGTAGACAAGAAGGGGACGCATAGACAAGTGAAAGCAGTAAAGAGAAACGGTTGGAAGACGAGGCTAAGCTGAAGAAGCAGAAGCAGAAAGATGAAAAGTCAGATGTTTGAGCTGCAGGGGCAGATTTTCCTGGGCCAGTGGAAATCACCAGGATTTGAGGAGGGAGGAGGAGTCGTTCACCCTCCATCAGGGGAAAGAGGCAGGAGAACGGGAGCCGCCTACGGGTGACCGACTGCCAGGGAGAGGGGGGCCCCCTGGGCCCCCCTTGTGATGCAGTACTTGGACGGGCCAGCTGCAAGAAGAAACACAATGCCACCCGAAAATGGCGCTAGCAAGCATCCGGCTCGACGCTCCGCCCATGCTGCTGCTGCCTTGGCTTCTGGATTCCTCCGGGACCTTATCGCTGACGGCCCCCCCTCTCCAGAATGTGTCCCTGGTCTGCGTTCCTAAAAAAGCTAGGAGGGCCAGGCGGAGCCAGGGCATGGGTGGGGACCTTGCCCGGGGGAAGCACCGGGGACCCGGGAAACCAAAATATTTGGATTGGGTTACGATGGGGAAGGACAAGCCCAGGGCGAGGGTTGCCCGACAGCTATGGGAAACTGCACCAAATTTTGATCAGGGGGGAGCGTGTCGGACAGAGGAGCCATCTGGAAGGTACCTTTGGCACTTTGTACCAGAGGACCGGTCCCACCTGAGAAGCCTGCGTTCAAGGGGCTCGGGCTCTCTAGATCTGCTGGTGAATAGACTCCCCCCTTTCACTGATCGTACGCAAGGGACTCAAAAGGGCCAACACGGGGTGGAAGGGTGGTACTCAGGGCCATTTGGAGAAGATGCTGGGACGCAAGCTTTTCTGGAGTAATGCGTGTTGCACACAAACGATTTGCCCCTGCCCACCTTATCCCCAGCAGACGGGCCTACCTCATCGACACTGGTTCACGGGCCAGGTGCAGTCTCCCGTCAACGGAAAGAGATGCAGACAAGCAGAGTTCCCCAGGAGTGCCCGGGGGGTGAAGATCTCACGGAGATAGGGTATATCCTGGTCAAAATGTCCACTGACCAGCAGGTCTCCTACCAGTGGTTTCCCGGCTGTGGGAAACGGGGCGTTCTCCCGTGAGTGCTGGAGATCAAGTGTGGGAAAAGGGGTCCCACTCCGTGGCCACCAAGCCCATCGCTCGGTAATTGTGGGCCAGAAAACATGGGGCTGATGGCAAAGAACTAAACACCCTGGAAATCCTAGCAAGTACTGCCCGCAGGTGTACTTCAAACTTACACGACATCAAGGTTTTACCACAGACTAGAGGACGGCCCCAGCACATCCTCATGCAGCTCAGAGTGTGAATCGCAGCCAAGAAGGTCCAAAAAAGCCCGTGACCTTCTACGTCGGACAGGAGCATGGTTGACATCAGAATGTGTCCTCCTCTCGTGAGGCGAATCAGAGGAGGCGACCGCAGGTTCGCCGTGACCCAGATTTGAAGCTGAGGGCTGGCGAGGAGTAGGGGACACCCGTGTAAGACCTCACACACACCCAAGCTAAAAATTGTCAGCCACCAGCTTGCAGACATGATCAGGGCCCCCCCCTGGCCCGGTGCACGAGCCCGGAATTCACCGTTTTATGCCGGGGATCAGACCAGGAGTCCTGGAAGCGTCGAGGTTCCGGAGTTTTCTATCCACACACGAGCACGAAAGAGTCGTGAAGCAGGTGACAAGGTGCGGAGCAGTGGTGGGGAGCAGGCCAGAGAGGGTTCATCCGGGCACGGGCCCACCCCGGGAGACCATGCCCTGCTTCAGGGCTAAGAAGGACATGATGGACACGTCTAGGCAAACGTTTAGAGGGTGACACTGTGATGAGTGCCTGATGAACGAACTGATCAGAGAGAGCTTACCCCGCTAGTCATTTTGGGGAAACCAAATTGGTGCATGATGAAAAAAACAGGACCAACCGGACACTGGTTTCTCATATAAGCAATTTTTCGATAAGGGGGCAAAATTTTAAAATGCGATTTTGCATAGTAAGAATTGCTCAAAGCAAAATAGGAATCAGATAAAATCATCTTAGAATTTCCCTTTTTTCATAGGAAAATTTTGGCATGCCAAAAGGGGAAAAAAGAATTTTTGTTATACGGCGTACCTAATTTGAACAGACGTACTGGTTTTTATTAGTAACCCCCAAATACCGGACTTGGTCTTGAGCCAAGGAGACCCCAAGCCCAGAGGCTTTGCCTCCGGTTTAGCGCCCCAAGAGCCATCACCCGGACCTCCAGCGATCAGCAAAGATTACACTCTCGGCAAAAACAAGATCAGTGACTTGGTGTTTCCGAGGGATGCTCCACGATCACTTTGATCGCAACTTTTTCCCAATAATAGCCATACAAATGTTGAAAATTGAAGAAGGAAGGACGCCTGTCACTCCCTTTTTTCAGAGGAAAGAAGCTGGATTTAACCCCCCACATTCACAGCAATCTCAGCCCAGAGTGCAGGGTTGCGTGGCCCTCAAAAAAACCCCTTTGATCAAAAAGGGGGGGTCACTGGTGGACAAGCAGCGTTCCTGGGGGGTGCGAGTAGCCGGCAGGAATGGTGTTAAAAATTGAGAGTTTGGGACATTTGTGCGTTTGGGGGAAGTGCTTCCACAAAACGCAAATCCACAAACATTTACACTTCCGCATATCCGTAAAACGAATCGGACTTCGCAATTTGCGGGAATTTGCGGTTGCGGAAGGTTGCGGAAGTGCACATCTCGGTGGTGTGTGGGGTGTTGGTGTGTGTGTGTGTGTTGTGTGTGTGTGTGTGGTGTGTGTGTGTGTGTGCGTGTGTGCGTTGTTGGTTAAAAAACATGCATAAAAAAAGAAAATCTCGCCCACATTGAACTCTCTCTGTTACCTTCCTAAATAACAAAATAAAAAGAAAAAACTTGTTGATCCAATTTTACCGGCGGAGAGAGGGGAGAGAGAGAGAGAGGAGAGGAGAGAGAGAGAGAGAGATTGGGGAGGAGGAGAGAAGAGAGGAAGACGGAGAGAGAGAGAGAGAGACGAGAGAGAGCGACGAGAGAGAGAAGAGAGGAGAGAGAAGTGGGAGATGAGAGAGAGAGAGAGAAAAAAAAAAAGGAAAAAAAATAAACCAATTCAATAAAAATTAAATATGAAAACTGTACTGAATAATTGTTATGGGAGAGAGAAAGGGAGGGAGGAAGATGATGGAAGGGAGGAGGAAGAGGAAAGTGGAAGGAGAGAGAAAAGTATCGGATAATAATAATCTAATAGAGTTGTAGTGGTGGTGGTTGATGATGGTAATGGATAGTGGGGATGGTGGTGATGGTGGTGGTGGGGTGGTAATGATGGTGGTGAGAAAGGAATAAAAAACGAGTAAAAGGAAATGAAAATGACTGAAGATAACGAGGAAATAGAAAAATAAAAACAAAAAGGAATACAAAGGAAGAAGTAAAAAGGAAACTTATAGGAACCACAATCCCTAATTTTTACGTACAAGTAATTCAGTGTGTATTTACTACTACTATTTACTACTACTACAAACTACTACTTCTAAAATTACTACTACTATACTATACTACTACTACTATTTACTACTTACTTACAAAATTTACTATACTACTTACTCCCTTTTTTCACTTCTATTACTAATACTACTATACTACTACTACTACTGCTATACTACTACTACTACTATATACTACTTCTATTACGTACTATTTACTACTACTATTTACTACTACTGCTTACTACTACTACTACAAATACTACTACTACTTACTACTACTACTATTTCTATTACTACTACTACTACTACTGCTAACTACTAACTACTACTACTATTACTACTACTACTACAAACCTATAATACTACTACCAGCAACAACAAACAACAACAACAACAAACAAAACAACAACAACAACTACTGCTATTGCTACTGCTACTACTACTATACTACTACTACTATTTACTACTACTACTATACTACTGCTACTGCTACTACTACTACTACTACTACCATGTACTATACTATATTACTTTACTACTACACCACCACACTACTCTACTACTACTGCTACTATCTACTACTACTAAAACAACAACAACAAAACAACAACAAAAAAACAACAACAAAACAACAACAACAACAACAACTACTACTGTAAAACTACAACAACAACAACAACAAAACAAACAACAACAACCCAACAACAAACAACAACAACAACAAACAAAAAACAACAACTAATACCTACTACTACTACTACTATTACTACTACCAGTGTTGTAGGTCTCGCGACTTGTCTGGTCTCGGGGACTGGTCTCGAGACCAGTTTGATTTGGTTTTGGTCTTGGTCTTGGTCTCGTTGATGTGGTCTTGGTCTTGATCTTGGTCTCGAAGCTTTCTGGTCTCGGAGTTTGGCTCGAGACCAGGTCGAGACAGGATTAAAAAGTGAAATCGGGGACGTGGGGAAGGTTGGAATTATTATCATACACGGAGAAAAATAGGGGTGTTTCGATTCACGGCGTGCCTTTACAGCGTTGTACTGTCTATAGATACTGCATGACTAGCTCTACGGTGATGATGCATATGTTGAACCCTGCGAAAACGTGTTTAGAGTGCGTGCGAGTCGAGAGAACATGCATGACGTGGCCATTCGCAGGATAATTCCTTTTGGGCACGCACGCATGTTTGTGCTCTCTCTGTTCACCTCCGTGTGCTTCATATATGTGTAGGCCTATGCAATCCCCGCACCCTTCGTACACGTACACCACAGGTTTAGCTAGTTCGCTTGGAAAACGTAACCACACAAATTGTATTTTCCAAGTTTGTTCTTCATGCCAAAAGAAGCAATGAAAGCAGAAATATTTTACCTAGATGCTCATTTTTTCACATATATTAAATTTGTAAATATATTTCCTTCCTTATACGTTACCCTTACCCCCCCTTTTACCAGAGCTCGTTAGTCGTTACATCAGACACATCTGGCAGTGGGTTGTCAGGTGCACAAACCAAAATATATTACTTTTGGCATTCACTTTACTTTTTGGCATTTTCAATTTTTCATCATAAGAAAATGAAATTCAATTGGCGAATATTTCTGGCAAATTCCAAAATTTGTTGAGTAATTTCTGGCCAAGAAATAAAACAATTTGGCAGGACCTGGCAACTCTGTTCTGGCAGTGACATAGGCGTCGGACAGTGAGGTGTAGGCTACTGGACTAGTCTCGTTTAGTTTCCGTTCGCACACCGGAATTGAGTAATCATGTCGGCATCTTCAGCATTATCAAATTTGCGTTCAAGGACCACAAGTAGTTTTTTATATGAAAAAACGGAAACCAGAAGCACACAGCAGTTTGTACTTTCTGCAAGTAAAGCATCACGGACAAGGCTGGCACGACGTCATGTATAATTTGACATTTTTTATTATTTATGCATTTGATACCTGGGGGACTATATGGGAAATTTAATTAGGTCCGTTATATTCAAAGGTACATTATGAGAAAAAAAATTAAAACCCATTCCTTACAAACAGGACAGGACAATACAATTTAATTTTTTACGCAGTTTCGGACCAAAAACATTCAGATAATAGTCATATTTATAAAAAAAAAAATTTTATGATTGTTCTTGGTCTTGGTCTGTTTCGGAGGGTCTGGTTCTTGGTCTTGTCTTTTGGGCTCGGAGTGCTGGGTCTTGGTCTCGGAAGGTCTGGTCTTGGTCTTTGGGCTTGGCTCGAAGGGTCGGTCTTTGGTTTTTGGTCTGGTCTCGGAGGGTCTGGGTCTTGACTACAAAAACTGACTTTCTACTACTATACTACTACTACTACTAATATTACACTACTACCACTACTGCCATACTACTAATAATAATTATAATAATAATACCACCACACTACTACTATCGTAATGAGAAATCAGATAACCTTTAACTTATAAAGAGAAGCGATTACACGAAATTTTCCAACAGAATAAACAAGAAAACAATAAAGAAACGCTGGTTTTCTTGACGTTCTTTATTAACGTTTGCTAAATATACAGCGAAAAACAATGGAAACTAGAGGGGGGGGGGACTCAGTACAGCGCATAGCTCCGCCCGGAATATTTTATCAAATAGTTAAATATATATAATTAGTATATATATATTATATATATATATATATATATATATTTTATATATATGATTATATATATATATTATGTATATATAATATATATTATTATATATATATATATATATATATTATAAATAATGCACTCAGTATGAGCGCATACCTCCGGTCGAATATTTTATCAATTGGTTGCCATGGCAACATTTGTCAATAGATTTCATCCAAAATTAAATCAGTTTTTCCTTATACCCAAATAGACATGGGGATACTGGTTTGGTCCAAATCTATTCGTAACTTTTCGAGAAATCCTGTACACTAACAAAAAAGACAGACAGGGCAGACAGACAGATCGGGTGAAAAACATAAAACCCCTCCAGCTTCGTTGGCGGAGGTAAAAAACACGTAAAATTAGATACAAAGAAGTGAACGCAAAATATCATGAGGGGAATTTTTGACAAGGAGTCCATGGTGGAACAGAAACAGGTTTGGAATTAACCTACAATTGAACTGAAAAGCTGAAACTACTGAAACATGAAACTAAACTGAAAAAACTAACTGAAACTGAAAATGAAAAGGTAAAATTGAAACTGAACTGAAAAAAATGTAACTAACTGAAAAACT
>JACEEZ010010939.1:0-10734 GCA_016584305.1 Chionoecetes opilio
ACCTTTCCCTTTTTTTTCCCCCCCCAAAAAAGATTTCCACATAAAAAATGGGCGGGAAAAGAAATGGTGATTGGAGTTTTGGTTGAAACTGCAGATTTACCCAAGACAATACAGGCTGCGACTAACAGGTAGAAATGTCCCAAAGTAGCTGGTAGGGGAGCCGTTGTTAAGCCAGACTCTGATCAACAAGGCAACGCAACACGGCCTGGGGGTTCCCTTGGCCTGCCCGCCTGCGTCTGTGTCCTGCCCCTTGGCAGTCCTGCCCTCCAACACTTGCTGACCTCATTAATGTACTACAGCGGCAATCAGGTCTAAATTATCATACGGTAGCAGCATCTATGACTCGGCAGCGCCTTCTACCATCAGAAAGCGGGAAAACATTTCTGCAAAATGCAGCCTAAGGATATCCATGGGGCATGATCCTCCCCAGTCATCGCTCCTTCACGCGGAGAGCGGCAATCCCCACTGCAGGTGCACAGGGAACGGTCCTGTGCCAACACTACCACCACATCATGTCCCTGCCACCAAACCCACCCCCTCGCCGCACTCTATGCCACCTCTGGTGTAGATCATCACACCCCAGTCTGGCTTCCTGGAGCACGTCAGCCTCTAATAACCCGTGCACTGCTGCCCACTCAGTGCTGTCACCTGGCTCCACCCCTCTACAACCCACCAGCCCACACTCCCATCCCACCTGGCACGACATTTCTCATAGGTTGCCCTGCATATCCCTGACCTTCCTCCCAAACACTCAGCTGGCATCGTGCAGCAACACTCTTCAGAGAAATGGACATGTCCCTCTACCAAACCATCACCTCAGGTCTACACGACGGCTCCACTCCCCTACACGAGGTTGACGAACCGAGGTTGCAGACTGGGAACCCAGCTAACCATCACCAGCGGGCCTACGTAGGCTGTAGAGCGGCGAACGGCGGCCGCCGGCGGCAAATTTACCTCCGTCAGCCCTCCGAAGGCCCGCTGGTGTATTTTCAGACGGGATAATTTACTATGTTGAAAATTTATGTACAGAATTTCAGAATTGAATATTTCTATGTGTAAACATTTTGAAACAAGTTATATGATTATCTTGCTGTAGTATTACATCAGTAGTGACAAGCAGCGGCAACTTGACGTCAATCCTCCGGAGCCAGCTAGTAGGTATTTGTATAAATGGAAAAAATTCATTTCATATTATATAATATTAACACAGTAATATACATAGTATCTCAATATCGGTACCATCACTACTATTAGGCCTGTTCAAGCTATTAAAAATTGTTATAAAGTTTTTATAATAGTTTATAGAAATGATCATATTTCAGTTTATTTCAAATATTTCCAGCTTAATCAGGAACACCCGAGAGATACATAGAAATAAAGATGAGATACGTACATAGGAAGGAGTTTACATGGAAAAGGTTATCAGTTAGTCTATGTGTGTATCATATAAAAATAACATTTGATTATCCGAGCAAAGATTACGAGATAACACAAGGTCATATTTTCCCTTATTTCAATCATTTCCAACATATTATCAACACATATCAATACTCAACGGTACACCTAATAAGGAATATGTAGATGATGGAGATTGAACATGGATAATATCATGATTTGGAATAGAATATTATTTGAAATCATTTTCGCAGCTATCAATGTACTAAACTGCCAGACGTACGATAGACATTAAAAAGGGTTAAAACCCAAAAAAAGGCCCTAAATTATCACCCTTAACCAGTCGATAACATAAGGGAAACTTAGTTATAACATGTTTTGCCCCTTTATTATGTCGAAATAAAATAATAATAAAAATGATTGCAGTACACACGTTTTTTAGGAATTCCTGGGCAGCGTTGTGTCGGACTCAGTGAAATCAGTTATTGGAAACGCACAAGAGGGGGGGATGTTGTTATGTTTTTCCCCTAAATATCCTTCTACAGGGCTGTACAGGTTCCACTACACCAGCATGAAAACCCCAATAACGAAAATGTTTTTTTACTTTGAAATAAACAAATGTCCTAGCAATTATGATCCCCTTTTTCATCGTATATGGATCGCATAGGAATATTTAGGTTTACTTTCTAAGTATATTCCAGATATCGAATTTTTTATAATGTTGAACGCCCTTTAGTCTTTTAATGGGCTAAGGGGTTTGTGCAATACCCCTTAAAAATTACTATACTGCAATATATTTAAAAATTAAAACCAAAAAAATACCCTCAATCATTTAATATAACAGCGGAAAATGGTCAATGCCCTAGGCGGGCGCGGGGAGGGCCCGCCGGTGACCCTCAGCAAACCCCCAGGGGCCCTATTTTCGTACACTTCCCGTCGGGCCCCCGGTATGACATACGGAGGGCCTCCGGGGGCCCTCCGCTTTGTTTTTACTGGAAAGGACTGCCCTAGTTACCACCCTATTTTTACCCCGTAATGCATTGGGGAAACAAAATGTTTCTTAAGGACTGCAAGTTTCACTCACTTAAGAGGACAAAACGTCAGCAGACTGCATCAAAAACCCTGCTGAAGCAAAAAGGATTTTCCAGAACAGTGAGCCCCCACCATTTTCAAAAAACCAAAATCAGAGGAAAATCAAAAAACCATTTTTAAAATGTTCCCAAACTAAAAACACACAAGTAAACATAAACAAAGTTTGGAGGCTAAAGGAGTAGGCTGCAAAATCTGACGATCCAAACAACCCCGGCAAGCACCCCGCACAAATGCTTTCAACAGCAGGGCACCATAAAACCCGTCGGGGCTTGGCCCGGACCGGGGGTACACTAGTGGAAAAACTTAGTGGGCAATATAAAAGGTTTTTCCCCGAAAAAAAACCAAAGAAAGCTCCCTTTCCCTTAGCAAACTAGCCCGGGAAAAGACTTCATTTTTATTGCCCTCACCGAAACCCCTATCTAAAGGGAGTCAAAGAGGCAGAAATTGTATTCCAAAACTACCCTCATTCCGGACAGATGGAAATACGAACCCATGGGGGCACAAAATTTTCCCTGGGACGCATTGCTCAAAAATGCAAAACACTCTTGTCGTCTCAAGGGCCCAAAGAAAAACTCCGGGGCGATCTAATACAGGCACGCAAAAGGGTTTTTAAAAACTGCAAAACCCGCCCTCCGAGCTGCTCCCTAAGAATTTCAGCAGTGCCATGGAGGCCTACGCACCTGCGGACTCTTATAAATCCCCAACACCTGATATACCCTCACTGGGGATTTCAACTTTCCTTTTTAAAAAGGCCCCGAAGGAATTTTAACTGGGAGCCGCGGCGATAAGTGTCAAGCTGAATCACTCTAGAAATAGAAAAACCCCCACTTTCCTTATTAAAGTATACTGAACCCAACCAGGGGAAAAAAACTTTCTCGCCCCTGCTCTTCACTAACCGTGATGCATTTAATAACATCTCTGCTAAAAAAACTTTTTTTTTCTGACCACAATCTCCTCGGGATACACACAAACTCCCAAAAAAATCAACACACCTCCTGAAGTGACCAGTCCAGCAGAGAAAACCCATTCTCCGTCTCAATTTTTTTAGCACAAAGTAATGGGGAGCTCATAAATTCACAGCTTAGGGGTTTGATGGGGGGGCCTGCTTCAGACGGTGACCCCGGGGGATATGCTGCAGCCTACTCACCACCACTTGGGGGCCCTGTGAAGGCATGTCCATTGAAAAAAGGGCAAGTTTCCCAAAAAAAAAAGCCACACCCAAAAAGGAACGGAAAATACGATGAAGAGACGGGCAAAATTAACTCAGGCATATTAAAACATCAATGAAAAACGAAGAGCTCGCTTCAAGCAAAGCCCTCTGCTGTTGAGAATAAAATAAAAGAATCTCATGAAAAGCAGCGACCCGGGAAAAAAAATCAGGCGTGGAAAAATAAAGGTCAACCCCAAGTTTTTTCTTTAATCTGCAAAAAGTTTTCCCAAAAAACAAATTAGAGTTGGGCCACTACAAGCAGAAAATGGGAAATGTCAAAAAATCCCCAAGAAAAATGCCAAATCTTTCCCAGCAATATACGAAGTGTTTTTCGACCTAAAAATACGAAATTGTGCGGACCCACAAATTCTTTGAGGATCACAGCCAACACACCACAACCCTCCAACCTCACTTTCACCCAGCTACCTACAGAACCATCAGCGAATGAAAATGAACTCTGCTGCTGGGCCTATGGTGTCCGCCATCCCTTCTGCTAAAAAGCAAAGAGGCACGGAAACCCCCCCCTATAAGATCGGCGTGCTCTCTGGACACCGGCTCATCCCAACCATGTTAAAAGGGGGCAGTGATCTCCCAATACACAAAGGGGGAACGAAGCCAACAAAAAAATTTCAACCTTGGCCCCCCACATGGTAAAATATTTGAGAAAGTAATTAGGGAGCATCATCTCCTACTTGGAGACAATGACCCATGAGCGTTTCCCCGCATGGGTTTCACAAAGGAAGGGCGTTCTCTCCAACCTCTGGCCCATATGATGGCTGCTCCCAAAGGGCTTGCTGAAGGAGAAAAAAGTGGAGTCGGTACCTGGATTTTTCCAAGGCCTTCGACCGATTGATCACGGCATCCCTCCACAAGATGAAGGGCCTGGGAATAACAGGGGAACTGGTGTTGGTTGCACAGCTTCCCTTAAAAACACAGGAAAAAGGCAGTCGCTGTTGTGGCTACAAAACGCAGCAAAAAGAAATCGCCAGTGGTGCCCCCCGGGCTCAGTTCTCGGCCCTAGCTCTTCCTGGTCCCGATGGCTGCATCGAGGGAAATGGTCAAAGGCTCCTTTCTGTACCTTTTCCCATGAACCACCATCACCACAGGGTTAGTGAGGAAAGCGACGCTTTTTAACTGCAGGCAAACATCAGGGAGGGTTTTCAAATGGGCCGAAAATAATAATTGAAATTTAATGAGGAGAAATTTGAATTACTGAGACTAGGGCCTAAAACTGGTTAAAAGACCCACCAAATATATACAGGGGGCAGCAAGAATCTCAGCAAGTATGTCGTCAAATGTTTGGTGTGCACATAACGACGACGCCACCTTCCGCAGCCCCCATCAAGGAAAAAGCCACAAACCAGGGGGAGGTCGGCGGGGCCCCCCAACCTTCAAAATCAAGGGGAAAAAGAAGTCATGCTGACACATGGAAAACCCTTTACAGCCGTACCCATTACTGCAGCCCTCTGGGCCCCCCCAAAAAAAGGGTGACATACAGGGCTTGATCAGTACAGAGGCCTTCACCCGGACAATAAAAGGCATAAAGGGCCTAAAATATGGCAGCGACTGCAAAAACTGGGCTTACTCCCAACAAGAAAAAGAGAGAGATACGGGAACCATATATGTGTGAAATATTGGAGAAGCAAGTGCCGATCCCACCCCCCCTCTATGAAGGGAAAGACATAGCGCACCGGTCGTCTGCGAAAAAAAGGGCTCTCTCTTCTCAACCCCAGGGAAACAAGAGTCTCCTTGCCTCCAGTCTTTCACACAGGGCCCTAGACTTTTAACGTTCCCTAAAAAACGTCGAACACCCCAGCGCTCGTCCCAATTTAAAAAAAAAACTGGGGCAACTTCCCGCAAACACTGCCAGATGGCCCCCGTCCAGGTACACGGCTTGTTGCGGGCACTTCAAACTTGTCCAGACCAGATGGCTCTCCTGAAAGTGACTCTCGGACTGGGAGCAGGGGGGGGGGCCACCACGCTGTAGGAAACCCTCTAAATCTAACCAATAAAACCCAAATAAGTAATAATACCCTTCCCTTTTCTGGCGTGCATCTCGTCCCCCCCTAACCTCTGTAAGACATGGAGGGTGACTTCCGAGGCGGAGCTTTTCGCCGTCCGCCAGGGGTTGGCTTACTCAACACCACCTACCTGTAGGGGGGTGGGGGGGACACCGTACTATTAGTGGAAAATAATTCATAAAAAAAACCATTTTTTACCTAGAGAGTGCCACGTGCCCCAAAAAAACTTCCAAAATGGCCCCCCTATGGTACCCTCATGAATACTTAAATCAGATAATAAGGGGCATTTAAAGGTTTATATAAATTTTTGGGACCCGTCCGTGTCCCCCCCCCGAGGGGGGGGCACCGGTCAGGAAAGGGGGGGGCACCGTATGATATTTTTAAACTCATTTAAATCAAAAAATTATTGGTTTTTTTTTGCCGAAATCAACTATATGCTAAGCCCAGACACCCACCATTTTTATTAGGGTGATGAAAAAAGATAACTCTATAAAATAGCATTTAAAAAAGATAGGTCTGGGTTTTTTTATGCTCACTTTTCAAAAGTGCATCAGGGGCATGCAGGGGGGGGAAAAACCTTTCACCAGGTCAGCCCCTCTTGGTGATCCCCTTGGAGGTCCCCCGGACCCCTTGCACTGTTCTGGATCAACAGAACTTCATCTAGGTGGTGGGGAAGGTAAACGTGTCTCGGGTGTTGCGGACTTCATCCGGAGGAAAGAAAGGTTTTTTTTCCCACCCTCCTGAGGGCCCAAAACACCTGAGAAACATACACACTAATGTGCCCACACCCCTTCCCTCCCCCACTTCACAAACCCCGAAAAAGTCCCCCCCTTGATTTTTCGCACAAAAGGGAAATGTGCTGCAGTCCGGTGCCCTCGTCGTCCCCCCAATCCGAGTACTCGGAGGGTCTCCACTGAAGTCGGACATCATAAACCTCCTCCGTCAGGGGTGTTTCCCTCCGGGACAGGCACAGACTTCTTCCGCTGTGGACCCTTCTTTTTCCCCAATGTTTTCTTTCAGCCGCTCCCTTCTTTTTTTTCTTCCAGCTTCTGCCTTTTCTCTCCCTTTCAACCCGGGTCAATATTGCCCCTCATTCTCGGTTAAAAATGCGGGCCCCGCCCCCCTTTTCCGTCCCTTTCCAAAAGGGACGAGGATTAGCCTTAGGGAAGGGCCCTGACCACTCGGGGGTTTAATCGTCTTTTGAAAAGGGGTGCCCGGGGGGGGCAGGGGGGTCTTTGCCCCCGGGCCCGGGGGGGCAGGGTGCATCGTGCGGGGGGGGTGGCAGGCTCTGTCGTGCGGGGTCGGGGTGGCGGGCCCTTTGTCGTGCTGGGGCCCGGGGTGGCGGGGGGTGGGGGGGGTCCTTGCTGGGGGCCCCGGGGTGGCAGGTCTTCGTGCGGGGGCCGGGGGTGGGGGCTCTGTCGTGCGGGGCCCGGGGTGGCGGGCCTCATCTACCCTGGGAGCCAGCGGGAAGGGGTATAGTTCTGAGGTAGGGCCCTTCACCAGTCCCCCTCCCATCTAAACTTCCCCCATCAAAGAAGTTGGAGTAATTTCCCACTACAAATTTGGTGGTCCCGGCGCTGGGTTTACAGCGCCCCAAAAAACACATCATCTGGGAAGTTTTGCGATTGAGGGGCCCAAAACCTCCCCCGGGAAAACCCACTGAGATGTTGGAGGGGTAGTGGCTTTGGTCCATGCCTCAAAAGCAAACTCTGGAACTTGGGGACGTTTGTGCTCGTTAGGGGGGCATGACGCGTGGTCGTTCAGTGGGCAGCAGGAAGTCTTAAAGGGCCCAAAGCAACATCCAATGGCTGGATTTGTCTGTTGTATGCGGAGGCAAGGTAACAATCACGATACCATGCTATCGCAAACCAACAGGCTGAATTTTCATTGACATTCAGCATTGTCCTGATCAGAAGAATCTTTTCTTACAAAAGAACAAGACTTTCAGGGAGATGTTTGAAGTGCTGCACGAAGCATTCACCATTCATCCACCCTAGGGCAATTCCCTTGGAAACCCAAAAAGATCGTGTTCCTCATGAAACGGGATTCCACGGCATCGGGGGAATTATAAACACGGAGGGATGGCCTGCCCCCAGCTTTTTATAATGCCAAAACGTCATCTGTCCCCGGGTTTTCACGAGTTCCCTTGCGTGGCTACTGGCTGGCCTCTCGCCACAACCCTTTGACTGGTTTCATAACAGTCGCAATAAAAACTTCATCCAAATTGTATATCCGGTCCGGCTGAAGTGTATTTAAAAGCTAATGTGTAAGCTTAAAAAAGGGTTTTCCCCACATTGACTTTGTTGAAGGAACAATCCTGGAAATGGACATGCCTTCCGGGAGCCTTCAAATAAAGGTTTGGATGACGGTTCTGAAGGCATAGTACCGCCCCTTGTCGCCATTTCTCTTCCCCCAGGCAGGGGGGATGCTTTTGCTCCCAAAAGTTGGGCATACTGGTACACCATCCTACCACATCGTTCATGGGCACCCCGTAGAACATCTGGTGCGGGGAGGGTATAATAGCAATGTATTTTTTTGTTGAGGGCTAAAAACCCCCTATGCTAGGGGAAGCAACGCCTATAGGTAATCCCTCCGACAGCTTCTTGAAAAGATAGAAGGCCCTCCTTAACAAAAAAATGAATTAACTTAAAAGGCCCTTTCCGGCAACAAAAGTTGACAAAAAAAATAATAAATAGAGCGCTTGAAGGGATCCCTTTTCAAAAGAAATTTAAATTTGGGCTTGAAGGCCCCTTTCGGGCAAAAAAACTAAAAAAAAATGAAAAAAATTTTAAAAACTATAAATCTAGAGACCCCTTTAAATATCCCTGGGTTTTTTGCATGACCTTATCCCCGGGGGGACCAAAAAAGACGTGGGATGAGGCAAAAAAAAGACCCTTGGGGAGATATGGAATAAATAGAGCAAATTCAGCAAGAGTTGTTTTTTTGATGTTGAAACTGTCAGCGGCTTTTTCAGGTGCAGCTAGTGGCCACGCGGTGCTTTAAAAGGGAGTCCAGGTCGTGCTCCCTCTGCTTGCGTCTTCCTGACTATTTGGAGGGGGATGATACGGTGTGGGGTAGGTTTGGTTTAAACTGAAAAGAGTTAAAGACATTAGCATATGCATAGTTGGGTTTGGTAGTTTGGTTTTGTTTGCTTAGTATTTTTTACAGTGTAGGGCGATTCTTGCATGGCCACCATATTATTTTGGACTATAGTCTGGCATATAGTGGGGGGTCACCGAACGTCATGCCCCCAAAATATGCAGTGTTAAATGTTTTTTTTTTAACCCTAAAAAAATTAATTCTAGAATCATTCTAATAAAAATAAATCACTTATAATAAAATTTGTTCATGTGCTTATCTAATAAAACTGATATAGCATATAATTTTTACCAAACACCCTTTAAATTTACACCAACAAAAAAACATGTTCCATTTAATTTAAATGCCTAGTTTACCCCCACCATTTAATATCTGCTAATATGCATAGTCAGTCACTTTTTCTTTTTTTTTCTAAGTATTTAAAAATATTAGATTTCCAAATCGTGTGATGCGGGGGGGCACCGAACGTCATGCCCCAAAATATGCAGGTTTTAAAGTTTTTTTTTCCTAAAAAAAATTATTCTAGATCTTCTAAAAACTAAACACTTATATAATTTAGTTTTATGTGTTATAGCATAATAAAAACTGATTAGCATCATAAATTTAATACCAATCACCCTTTAACTTTTTGCCCCAAAAAAAAAAAACTGTTCCATTTAATTTAAATGCACTAGTTCACCACCACCATTTTAAAATATGCGAATATACATATCCCCTCACTGTTTTTTTATGTTTGTGTAGGTATTTCAAAGAATAGCTTTTTCAAATTTCACTGTACGTTACCCCCGCACTTCCCATACGTTATCCCCCGGCCCCCCCATTTTTTTTGTAAAAAATGCTACCGCGGCCTGTTCGAAGCATGCCTACTTTTTCACTCAATACATGTCAAACGGGTTTTACCTCGTTTGCAACTTACCCCCAAAAGAATCACGCCATCACAGCCGACATGAGACCTATATAAGAACGGCGAAAAAAACAAGGGAAATACGAAAAATAAAAAATTTTTTACCTGGTAAACACGGGGGTGACGCTGACGCACCCTGTTGCTCGCATGTAGTTCCGGGGTGGCGCTGCATCCGTGGTGGCATGGTGGCGCGAAATTTTTTTAAATTAAATTTTCGCGTTGTAGCCTTCGTCGGTGATCCCCCCCGTTCGGTGTGACCCCACCCCACCCCCACCAGGCTGTGATCTACACGGACTCTCTCTCCTCCCTCCATTCCTCCTCTCCCGTCGCCCGGCATCCTCCCCTGTCCCCCGCACCACCCTTCAACGGCTACTCCTCTCCCTCCGTCCAGTGGGCTGGAAGACACCCTGCAGTGGGTGCCTTCCCTGCAAAACCCGGGGGGAACGAGGTTGCGTGCTGCCCCCAAGATGGCACTCTCGAGGTAAGCACACCCCCCCTCCCGCTGCCGCCTCCCCGCCAAGCGTCTAATCTCCAAAAAATGCCGCTCCGCCCGGGTGGTCGCTCGGGGACGCCCTTCGTGCCACCTCCATGGGCAATACCGCACAGCTCCCCCCCGCACCCATGGATAAAACAAAAAGTCCCGCGTCTTGAGTCGCCCTCACCCGCCCGAGGATCGTCACAAACACTCCGGGACCCTGCATCGTCTGCACTCCCCCGACCCCACTGCCCCTTCTCAGGAACGTCCCGGAGCCATTGGCACTTCCCCGCTAGTGCCCGCTTCCACTACCCCCGAAAAACCCCTACGTGGTCACCTCATGCCCTGAAAGGGCACCACCTTTGACCGCCCACCCTGTGGCCCGCCCTGCCGCCACCCTCACAACGCCCCGCCGTCATTTCCCCCTCACCTTGCCTTCCGGGAAGCTAAATTTAAAACTTCCCTTTCCCCCAAAGGACTTGAAATTTAAAAAAACCCCCTTCCCCGGCCCCACCCCCAGGGCGAAAAATTTTTAAAA
>JACEEZ010010941.1:0-15000 GCA_016584305.1 Chionoecetes opilio
GTCCCCCCCACACTGTGCCTCCTCACCATCATCTCCTTTTTATTCTTTCGTCCCCGCCATATGCCTGCATCCCCCTTCCCTCTCTGTCCCCCCAATCACTTCCTGCACCTCACTCCCTTCCCTCTCTGTCCCCGCCATCACTGCCTGTCCCCCTTCCCCTCTCTGTCCCCACCATCACTGCCTGTCCCCTTCCCTCTGTCCCCACCATCACTGCTGTCCCCCTTCCCTCTCTGTCCCCCCATCATGCTGTCCCCTTCCCCTCTGCCCCCCATCACTGCCGTCCCCTTCCCTCTCTGTCCCCGCCATCACTGCCTGTCTCCTTCCCCTCTCTGTCCCCGCCATCACTGCCTGTACCCCTTCCCTCTCTGTCCCCGCCATCACTGCTGTCCCCCTTTCCCACTCTGTCCCCACCATCACTGCCTGTCCCCCTTCCCCTCTCTGTCCCACGCCATCACTGCCTGTCTCCCTTCCCCTCTCTGTCCCCACCATCACTGCCTGTCCCCCTTCCCCTCTCTGTCCCCGCCATCACTGCCTGTCCCCTTCCCCTCTCTGTCCCCGCCATCACTGCCTGTCCCCCTTCCCCACTCTGTCCCCGCCATCACTGCCTGTCCCCCTTCCCCTCTCTGTCCCCGCCATCACTGCCTGTCCCCCTTCCCCTCTCTGTCCCCGCCATCACTGCCTGTCCCCCTTCCCCTCTCTGTCCCACCATCACTGCCTGTCCCCTTCCCCTCTCTGTCCCCGCCATCACTGCCTGTCCCCCTTCCCACTCTGTCCCCCACCATCACTGCCTGTCCCCTTCCCTCTCATGTCCCCGCCATCACTGCCTGTCCCCCTTCCCCTCTCTGTCCCCGCATCACTGCCTGTCCCCTTCCCCTCTCTGTCCCCGCCACAATGATGACACTGGCTGCCACCTGAAAAGAAAACACACACACACGTAAGAATATATAACACGGCTTATGTTATTGCTGTTAAGTAATGGAGGACTTACCAAGACAGCAGTACACTATAGTCAATTTTTTTTATTATGGTCAAAATGCAGTAAGGAAGCCACGCCCCCTGCCCATGCCCTTCTATTCTACCGGGCAGCTGATTGGTGCATTCCTCGTATCATCACTACCAATCACAATAATCTTCACTACTTAACAGCGCGTGACCACTGAAGAGCAATCTTCACTATACAGAGGGTGACAAAATCAAAACTCCCTCTGTAGTGAAGATTGCTCTGTCCAGTGGTCACGCGCTGTTAAGTAGTGAAGATATTGTGATTGGTAGTGATGATACGAGGAATGCACCAATCAGCTGCCCCGTAGAATAGAAGGGCAGGCAGGGGGCGTGGCTTCCTTACTGCATTTTGACCTTAATAACAAAATAAACTATAGTGAGTTGTTGCTGAAATGCCCTTCACCATGGAGCCGGAATTACTCAGACAACCCACTGCTTTGGTGACCCACCCCCCCGATGAACACTAAGGAGAGGGAGTGACCTCACGCCCCGCCTACCTGTGACCTGACTGTGATCTGACCGCCGCTGATGCCCGCTCATTTATTACTGGTGGTTTTTTTTTTTTTTTTTTTTTTTTTTATATATGTATGTGTATGTATGTGTATGTGTATGTATGTGCATATGTATATGTATATGTATATATATTATGTAATAGATGTAAATAAATAAAAAATTAAAAAAATTAAAAAAACCAACGACCCACATGGCGCCACTGACATTTTGGTGAGCCAGTTTAATTCCGGAGTAAAAAACCTTGAAGCAAAAGTCAATAATCTATTCCGAAATCTGGAATCCAGCCAATAAGAGAGATTGATGACAGCAAGCCCTGCACTCTCGTTGTTCGCTTCACACACTAAACGAGTAAAAAAAATAAGATAAATACTTGTAATTGTTCTTAGACACTTCATTTCCATCCTGCATCCTGCATCCCATCACTCGGCTCTTTGACGCATTCACTCTCAGCTTCTTTACGTTACACATCCTCCTAAATGCTGAACTTTTGCAGCTTATTTCTACACTTTCCTGAACCAGGCAGCGCTGTAACATCCGTACATAGTAACTAACAGATTTTTTTTTTTTTTTTTACATCTGTGCCTATAGCGCCTGTAGGTCCATACCTATACCTCTAAGGCTCGGATGGTAAGCCCTGGAGGTTCACTTGAGGGCTGTGATGGTTGGCCCTCGCCCGTGGTGGCGCAGGCAGGATTTTTATAGTGACGCCTGTGATTAGAGGCTCATGCCGCCCCCCTGTGTCCTCCGATGCACTCGCAATCGTTTAAGGCCAACATGTGGATGTTCTTAGGCCACTTGACGGTGCAGAAAGATTTAAAATGGAGTTTGGCTCATCGAGGATCGAACTTGGATCAGCGAGAACGCCACTCGGAGACGCTAATATATATAATAGGCACTCTGCTACCGCCACCCCAATACACACACATGTGCTATGTTATAGCTCATAAGACACTGTATACCTGGAACGGTATACCAAAACTTAATCATAGCTATGACAAATATTTATCATAACTCTTGGATATGACACATTCTTATCATACGCCATTTATCATAAGTTTGGAATCTAGCACAATTGTTTATCATAAGCGCCTGCTAAATATAGCGACAATTGTTTCTTTAAAATGGTTATATAATCAGTAAATTTATCCTTTGACCACGTTTTATGGGTTGACACTTCTTCCCTTATGTTTATAACATGTTTAAGGCAGTGACACAGAGAGTAATGTAGTAATTCATTCCCGAAAATAAAGCATATAGATGTACCGTTGAGCAGTATCTGTGTAAACACGAAACAGAGTTGCCAGATGGCGAGTTTTCGACCTAAAAGCTGTTTGTACAAAGTTGGTGAGGAACAATATTATGCCCTCACACGGTCTACTCGGTATTTCCTAATCAGCTATGCATCACTCAACTCACTCAACCCATCCCTATGTGGACGAATATTCCTTCACTGAGGCTGTTATTGTGTCTCGGCCCTGTTGACAGAAGGAAAGTTATCATAGTCGCGCTGGAACTCGGTGAACTCACTCTTAGCCCTCACACGGTCTACTCGGTATTTCCTAATCAAGCTGTGCATCACTCAGCTCACTCAACACATCCCTATGTGGGCGAATATTTTTTTCACTGAGGCTGTTATTGTGTCTCGGCCCTGTTAACAGCTGGAAAGTTTATCATAGTCGCGGAGCCGTTATCATAGTCGCGCTAGAACTCGGTGAACCCACTCTTAAGCCCGGTTCCCATCATCCCGCTTGTACGGCCGCCGTACAACAACAAAGACGTCACAATGACGTCACACAAAGACTACCGCACCGCCGTACCCCTGTACGGCTGCCGTACAAAGTTAAATTCAAGTCATCTCTCCCGCTCGGCGGTGTCCGCTCGAGCGGAGTTGCCAACTGTGCCCAGTTACCACAAATACCACTCAAGCGGTGATGATGGTGACGTCATTGTTGAGCGGTGTTGTTGTAAGACGGCCGTACAAGCGGGCTGATGGGAACCGGCCTTAAGCCTCCCGCGCGGTTTGTGATAGTCCCCCACAATTTATGATATCCGCCAGCAAGTTGTGACTAAAATGGGCAATTTTGTCCAGCTATGATAAAACGTTCTTAACTATGATCTCTTTGGTAATACCGGCTCTGGACTGCGCACGAGACAATGTTTTGAATTGCGGGGCTGCATAGGGGCCTGCGGGGCGCCCGACAAAGAGATATAGTGGTCTATGGACTATCATATAGACAGGTTTATCAGTATATATGATATACCGTAATCTTCGTAAATGTTTGTTCTATAAATATTATCAAATAAAAAACAGTAAAACACGCTAAAGAAATGCCATTACGAGACTATGAAGAAATATGCATGAACTTAATATTCACTTAACTCTTCGCCATTTAAAACTTTGCGAGTCAACTTTTATCATGAAGGGTATCATAGAATCGCAATTTTATTAGCTTTCCATTGCTATATTTCGTTATCTGATAAATGAATTAGAACCATGCATAAATTAGCGTTAACTAAATAAATAAAATTATCAATCGGGTATATTTCCCGATTGATGATGTTATTTATTTACTTTTTATATTTCGTTTTCTGATAAATGAATGAGTACCATGTATAAATTAGCGTTGACTAAATAAATTGACTAGGCCCCTAGGCTAATTAAATTGTGGGTCCCCTCAGACAAGCCACCTTTTGGGGCCCCTAGGCTAATTAAATTGTGGGCCCTCTCAGACAAAGCCACCCTCTAACTCGCCCGCACCCGATTTTTTTTTACATTGTATAGCAAATAAGTGAGCTGAAAAACAATATATACGCTACATTCACAAATAAGTGTTTTACTGTGTTTAGCACAATGAAAACAAACATGGACTGGGGCCCCCATGATTTACAGCTAGGGTGCCAAACAGGGGCCCTTTATCTCAATAAAGGTCTCAAACAAAGGCCCTTATCTCAAATAAAGGCCTCAAACAGAGGCCCTTTATCTCAAATAAAGGGCCTCAAACAGGGGCCCTTTATCTCAAATATTTGTAATTTATTTTTAAGTTTAATGAATTATTCAGCAATGCAAAATATCATTTTTTCAAAAAAAATTATATTTGGAAATCTTTAGCAGGGACCCCAGGTTTGGGGCCCCAAGCTTGAGGGGCCCTAGGCTGCAGCCTATACTAGCCTATAGGATAATCCGGGTCTGCCATCGGCCATCACGCATTCAGACTCGCGGTGTCAGTGGTTGTGGAGGACTGCAAAATTCACACGAGCGACAGACCCTTGAGTTTATTACCTGTTTGTTTGATTTTTCTTGGGCGTGATAATGTGCCCGCCAGAAAGCAAGGCGTTGAGATGAGGGCTGCGGAAGGGCATTTCATTTGTATATTCACTTTATCTAAATGTCTACCTCTAGCCATGACGAGTTGCCTACGAACGTATGCCAGGAACTTACTAATATAAAAAAACCTTAATGTGGATGACTTGCTTTGCATTGAGCCCGCACCTCCTGCCACCCGCGACGCTGCGTGGGACCAACCTGTTCTACTTATCATCTACTAAGTTACTGGCAGGGAGTGCCATGGACGTCACCGGCGCTGAGCTGCTATGTCTCCAACGACTTACGGGATACTGTTCACCCTGGATAATAATAGTATGATCCTGGTTCTACCTGAATCTCGCATTATAAGCCTTCACCACATGGTGCCCTTGATCATATTACTTAATTCCGTTATCTCGTTATTGCTATCTGCGCTGTGACACCATATGGGATAGAAGTTGGGTGACGTCATAATTGGCTCCCCTTTGGATCTTTCGTGATAGCTTCCTCGCGGTTAGTAGGGCGGTTAAGTGACTTGAATACTGAAAGCACTTATATTTTCACTAAAAAGGGGGGTGTTTAAGGGGTAGACTGAGAGGATCTCAGCCACACCCTCGACGCTATCACCACAAGCATGCAGGTGGGACAGGTGCCTTCCCGCCATCACACCTGCCCACACCCCACCCGGGGCTATGAGGGGGCACATACACACGTAGCCTACACCACCACCACCACCTCCGATAGATTATAGCAGTACAAAACCGCACAGCAGTAGTAGTAATAATAGTAGTAGTATTTAGTGGTAGTATACCGACCGCATCAGCAATGGTAGTGACTGTTTTTTATAGTATTGCGCATGCAGTAACATGTGTGTGTGTTTTGTGGAGGAATTTAGCGCCGTGACTGATTTAGTTAGGCGGGGGACTTTTCTGTTACGTTAGCTAGTCAAAAGAGATGGACTGCTCACACACACACGAACACAGTCACACACGAGGGTACAAGAAAACTGATGTACTTTTTCACAAGTAGGCTAACACCACATGGGGATTAGCCTATATTTTCGTTCCTCCATCACGTGTCTTTGTACAGTACGTACCCTTTGCGCCTCTACACTATCCATTACGTGCTCTTGTACAGTACGTAGCTTTTCGCCTCTACACTATCCATTACGTGCTCTTGTACAGTACGTAGCTTTCGCCTCTACAACTATCCATTACGTGCTCTTGTACAGTACGTAGCTTTCGCCTCTACACTACCCTTTTACGTGCTCTTGTACAGTACGTAGCTTTGCGCCTCTACACTATCCGTTACGTGCTCTTGTACAGTACGTAGCTTTGCGCCCCCTACACTATCCATTACGTGCTCTTGTACAGTACGTAGTTTTTCGCCTCTACACTATCCATTACGTGCTCTTGTACAGTACGTAGCTTTTCGCCTCTACACTATCCATTACGTGCTCTTGTACAGTACGTAGCTTTGCGCCTCTACCATCCATTACGTGCTCTTGTACAGTACGTAGCTTTGCGCCTCTACACTATCCATTACGTGCTCTTGTACAGTACGTAGCTTTGCGCCTCTACACTATCCGTTACGTGCTCTTGTACAGTACGTAGCTTTGCGCCTCTACACTATCCGTTACGTGCTCTTGTACAGTACGTAGCTTTGCGCCTCTACACTATCATGCAACAAACGGAAAGATAATTATATTAAGACGAATTACCACGATTACTGTCTCCTATTATCACGAGGCGGTTCATTTATTTACCAGTAAGGAATAGAAAAGGCTGTGACATCGTACAGTGGCGGCGGCAAACACCTATCGCGCCTTCTTTGAGTGTGCGTGCGTGTGTGTGACTGTGTGTGTGTGTGTGTGTGTGTGTGTGTGTGTGTGCCGCTAATCACCATCACCAAACTATCAAGCACGCCTGTAGCCTATACATGATTCCATTGCATTCTCTGCATGGTTTGTTTATGTTTGTTTGGATTTTGTGGATAATTCCTCAGAGCCATGGTTCCTCAGGGTGATCTACCACTGCAGCTAAGTGTTGGCCGAAGCCACCACCCCGGGAGGGGGGTCACAAACCCCCGGCTAACACCCGGAACCCATTCACTGCTGGGTGGACAGGGGCTCGGGTTTTAAGAAAGACCACCCATCTATCTTCGCTCCGCCCGGGGGTCGAACCCGGGACTTCTCGGTTGTGAGCCGAGCGTGCTAACCACTACACTACGGAATACCATGGCTTCAAATTATCACGTTCTTTTTTAAGTAAACATCATTACAGCCTCGTTTACCTCATCCTTGTCGTCTTCAGCTTTTATAATTAACTACTCTCCATCTTTAATAAACCTGATCTCATTGTCCTATTCTCTATCCTATCGTAACTTTCCTGCCCTCTCCTATGTCTGTTTCTTTCCCTTTCTCGTCTTGCAAATCCTCTATTCATCTTCTTCGTCATTCCCTCGCCTCTTCCTTCTTAGAGAATTTCTACACTGTCCTTTGTGTGCCTATCACCTTCCATGTATCCCTGCTCTCTAAGGCGGGCATAGCCTCGACCATCTCCCAGGACAATGAGGCTGACACTGCAACTCTCTCTCTTTCTCGTTTTCATACTCTCTCTCTCGTTTCCACACTCTCCCTCTCTCTCTCTCTCGTTTCCATACTCTCCCTCTCTCTCTCTCGTTTTCATACTCTCTCTCGTTTCCATACTCTCCCTCTCTCCCCTTCTTTTTCATACTCTCTCTCTCTCGTTTTCACCCCTCTCTCTTTCTCGTTTTTTCATATTTCCTCTCTCTCTCTGTCTGTCTCTCTCTCTCTCTCGTTTTCATACACACACTCTCTCTTTTTCATACTCTCTCTCTTTCTCTCGTTTTTCACACCCCTCTCTCCTTTCTCGTTTTCATACTCTCTCTCTCTCTGTCTGTCTCTTCTCTCTCTCTCGTTTTCATACACACCTCTCTCTCGTTTTCATACTCTTCTCTTTCTCTCTCGTTTTCACACTCTCTCTCTCTTTCTCGTTTTCATACTCTCTCTCTCTCTGTCTGTCTCTCTCTCTCTCTCTCTCTCGTTTTCATACACACACTCTCTCTCGTTTTCATACTCTCTCTCTTTCTCTCGTTTTCACACTCTCTCTCTCTCTTTCTCGTTTTCATACTCTCTCTCTCTCTGTCTCTCTCTCTCTCTCTCGTTTTCATACACACCTCTCGTTTTCATACTCTCTCTCTTTCTCTCTCGTTTCACATTCTCTCTCTCTTTCTCGTTTTCATGCTCTCTCTCTCTCTGTCTGTCTCTCTCTCTTCCCTTTTCATACACACTCTCTCGTTTCCATACTCCTCTCTCTTTCTCTCTCGTTTCACACTCTCTTTCTCGTTTTCATATTCTCTTTCTCGTTTTCATACTCTCTCTCTCTCGTTTTCATCCCACTCTCTCTCTCTCTCTCTCTCTCTCTCTCTCTCTCTCCTCTCTCTCTCTCTCTCTCTCTCTCTCTCATTGTTTTTCCCCCCCTACTCAAACTTTAACATCCTTCCACCTCCTCTCACAGCTCTCATTTATTTCTGCTACTCATTGCCCACATTTAGAAAGGCATAGGGCTACACTGAAACAAAGGACTTTACATTTAATTTTCATCCCCACTATTCTTGCAGTTTTCTGTTTATATAACTACGTACACACTCAAAAATAAGGGGTATATTAAGGGTAGAATCGTTACATCGCACCATCCCTACCCTTTTTAAAAACCCCTATGTCCGGGCCCTGGAGGGTAGATGCTGCCGATTATACCCTTCATTTCCCTTTATTCTACCCTTTTAGACGAGAGGGGATGGAAGGGTATATTTGGGGTCGGAAAAGGGTATATTTAGGGTTGCAAAAGGGTATATTTGTAAGGGTAGAAAAAGGGTAGCAGTTTTTTTCATCACTACAAAACCCTTTTTCTACCCTTTTCCTACCCTTCTTTTCTAAGAGTGTATGCTTATTCTTTTACTTTCCCTTTAAAACCTAAAATTACTCCTCCTTTATCCTATCACCCGAGTATTCCCAAGGAGGGGAAGAGCCATGAGAGAAAAAGGAAAAACTGTCTTGTATCCGTTTGATCTCAGTAAATTTTTTTTTCGGCATATGCAAAGTGTTTATAAAGAATTATTTGCACCATAGAAATACTAAAACATGCATTATTCTGTTTTTTCTTTTTAATTCAGGAGGATTTTGAAATATCTTGGTTGAAGAAGTGAGAGAGGGATAGACATGGAGGGTAAGGACCAATTACTGAAAGGGCGTGGTGGTAAAAAGGCTAATAACACTGGGTAACAAAACATATGTTTTTGAAAATCGTCCAGGGTTTTCCAGCTGAATTAGACTAATTTTGATGCTCTGAGTCCGAAAATGACCTTGGTTTTGCTCAATCAGGTCAGGTTTTTTTGCTACGGGAAATTTAAAAAAAAAAAAAAATCGATTTTCGTAAAAAAAAAAAATTCTGCGGATTCATCATGCTGAGGAAAAACCCCTGATGATTTTTTTCCGTTTTTCCTCAAGGAAATTTAAAAGTCAGCGTATCCAAAAATTCATTCAGTTTTTATTTAGTCCACAAAATTGATAAGCATAATTATCATAATATTAGTATAAAATGAGCGTTACGTGACCAAAAAGTTCAGAGTTCCGCATAATTCGGCGTTTCTTCGATTCCCGTTTTGTGAGCAGCTGCTGGGTTGTCCTCTCTTCAGCGACCAGCAGTAGTCCGCCATCATGATGCGTCCCACCTCCCCTGGTACCCCTCCTCCATTTGGCGCATGTCCTGATGGAACCTTTCTCCCTGCTCGTCGCTTTATCGCCCCAAGGTTTTCAGGAAACTTCTCCATGTGTGAGAACAGGAAGTGCATCTTAATACTCATCAAACACCCGATTTTGGAAGGCCTCTATCATGCTGCTGACGAGTCTGGCGTGGTTGCTGCCTTCGGTTCCCAGGAAGTTGTTCACCACCTGCACAAACGATTTCCACGCGGCGCACTCTAGCGTGTTCCCTGGAGTTTTGGAACTCTGTGTCCTTTATGAGCTGCCGTATCTGTGGGCCATCGAAAATGCCGGCCTTCACTTCTCAATGGGCAGTCCAGGAAAGGCTCGGCACAGGGAGTTGAAGCACCTCCCATCCTTGTCCAGAGCGCGCGTGAACTGTTTCATTAACCCAAGCTTCAAGTGTAGCGTGGGATCAATATCTTCTCCCGGTCAACAAAAGGTTCGTTTATGATGTTTCTCGCCCCAGGTACTAACTGCTCTCGCGCCGGCCACTCTTTCTTTACATAGTGCTGGGCTCTGTCTCGACTGTCCCACATGCAAAAAAGCATGGGTACTTTGTGAACCCGGACTGCTGAAACCCAAGTAGAAAAATTCACCATCTTCAAGTCGACGCAGATGATCCATTTGGGGCTGCTCATATTGGATTTTTTCGAGCACGTACTTCACTGCTTCATATTTCCTTTGAGGGGTTGTGGAGTGCGCAGAGGGATTTAGGCGAACTGGTTCCCGTTGTGGAGGAGCACACACTTCAAAGAGCGCTTGCAGCGTCAAAGAAAGTCGCCAATCTCTCGGATCGTATTGAGGAGCGCCGAGTTTAACAAGAAGACCGGCGACATCTCGGCAGTACACGAGGTCTTCCTCCTGGCAGAAGTAGCCCATGTAGGCCTCATGCCTTCTACGAAAGAAAGTGATACGCGCGTCCTTTCCAAGTAGATTTTTCTCTTTGAGTCTGGAGGCCAACAGCTCGGAGGAAGTCTTCGACAAGCTGAATCCCGAACCAGATCATTAAGCTCACATTGTGAAAAGGGCTGCGGACTATCTTGTGCTTCATACTCTTCTTTTGTATATCCTCGCTCGTCTGTACTGGTGGCCTCGTCGTCGCTGTCGGGAAGCTCTGTGAACGTGGTACGGGAAATTTTTTCGCAGTGAGCCAGTGGACGGCGGGGAGATGGGAAAGGGCGGGGTACTGGAGGCTGTGCCGATTCTTCCGGTTGATGCCATTAGTATTGATGGCGCAGAAAGTAACAATCCGATGCATGGTCAAACGGCTCCCTCCAAACCATCGGAATCCCAAACTTCAGTGAAGTTTCGCGCCCTTCGTCCACCGCCGGAGGTATTCCACGCACGTCTTGCACACCGTGTGCGGTGCCCAGGACTTATCTGGTTTACCAGCTTGACTTTAAAGTAAAGCCCGTAGGCGCGCTTCACAAAATCCTGTGATGTTCTTCCCGTCCCCTGACAGCGTGTATTGTCCGCAGATGTAGCAGAAAACGTCAGGATTATTCCTGCATGACCGTCGCGCCGAAGCCATCACAATAAACTGAAAGAAAAAAGAAAGATGCAGCTGGGGTGTCAGACAATGAATTTAGAATTTTAGAATTTAGAAATTTAGAATGGAGTATGGTGAGACAGGTATTTATTTGATTGGCTAATTGGGGGAATTCCCTTTATTCGTGTCTGTGCATTGTATTCGATATATTCTTCAAGAAAAATATGATTTAACTCAAAACCCCTGATATTAGCTATGTATAGCTCGTCAGGTAGGCCTATGGCTTGTATCTCAAAAAATTGACCTGATAGAGCAAAATCAATGTGATATTCGGACTCAGAACACCTAAAATTTGTCTAAATCAACTGAAAACCCCCGCGATTTTTTGGCTGTTACCCAGTGTAATCAATGTCCTTTCAGTTATTTGCTTTTCAAACCTACCTGTTTCCAATCAATATTTTCTCACTGGTTTCATTGAGTATTCCTTGGAAGAAGAAAATGAGATGAATTTCTCCGAGTAGAATTAATAAACATCCATAGAAATCTTAGTCTCCCCCCAAAGTGTAGCCTTGTACTGCCTTTTTCACTCCAAATTTAAAAAAACTGAACTTTAAATTTAAAAACAACTGAACTTCAAATTAAAACAACTGAACTTCAAATTAAAACACTGAACTTCAAATTAAAACAACTGAACTTCAAATTAAAACAAATTTAACTTCAAATTAAAACAACTGAGCTTCAAATTAAAACAACTGAACTTCAAATTAAAAACCCAAATTGAATTTCAAATTAAACAATTGAATTTCAAATTAAAACAACTGAGCTTCAAATTAAAACAATTTAACTTCAAATTAAAACAAATGAACTTCAAATTAAAACAACTGAACTTCAAATTAAAATAACTGAACTTCAAATTAAAACAATTGAACTTCAAATTAAAACAAATGACTTCAAATTAAACAACTGAATTCAAATTAAAACAATTGAACTTTAAAAATTAAACAACCCGAACTTCAAATTAAAACAAACTGAACTTCAAATTAAAACAACTGAACTTCAAATTAACAACGACTTCAAATTAAAACAATTGAACTTCCAAAATTAAAACAACTGAACTTCAAATTAAAACAATTGAACTTCAAATTAAAACAAAATGAACTTTAAATTAAAACAATTGAACTTCAAATTAAAACAACTGAACTTCAAATTAAAACAACTGAACTTCAAATTAAAACAACTGAACTTCAAATTAAAACAACTGAACTTCAAATTAAAAACTGAACTTCAATTAAAACAATTGAACTTTAAATTAAAACAACTGAACTTCAAATTAAAACAATTGAACTTCAAATTAAAAACTGAACTTCAAATTAAAACAACTGAACTTCAATTAAAAAAAACTGAAATTCAAATTAAAACAATTGAATTTCAATTAAAAAAAACTGAGTTTCAAATTAAAACAATTGAACTTCAAATTAAAACAACTGAACTTTAATTAAAACAATGAACTTCAAATTAAACAACTGAACTTCAAATTAAAAACAAATGAACTTCAAATTAAAAACAAATGAACTTCAAATTAAAACAATTGAACTTCAAATTAAAACAATTGAACTTCAAATTAAAAACCCAAATGAACTTCAAATTAAACAATTGAACTTCAAATTAAAACCCAAATGAACTTCAAATTAAAACAAAATGAAATTCAATTAAAACAATTGAGCTTCAATTAAAACAACTGAAATTTAAATTAAACACTGAACTTCAAAATTTAAAACAACTGAACTTCAAATTAAAAAAACTGAACTCAATTAAAACAAATGAACTTCAAATTAAAACAATTGAATTTCAAATTAAAAAAATTGAACTTCAAATTAAAACAACTGAACTTCAAATTAAAACAATTGAAATTCAAATTAAAACAACTGAACTTCAAATTAAAACAACTGAACTTCAATTAAAAAATTGAATTTCAAAATTTAAAAAAATGAACTTCAAATTAAAACAACTGAACTTCAAAATTAAAACAAATGAACTTCAAATTAAAACAACTGAACTTCAAATTTTAAAAAAACTGAACTTCAAATTAAAACAACTGAACTTCAAATTAAAACAATTTAATTTCAAATTAAAACACTGAGCTTCAAATTAAAACAACTGAAATTCAAATTAAAATATAGAATTTCAAAATTAAAGAAAAATGCATCTATTATATTTTGCAATTCATTTGTTTTATTTTGAAGTCTGTTGTTTATTTGAGGAGTGAAAAAGTGTATTATGAAAACCCCCAGAAAAGTAACATATTTCTTCCTGCAAACTTTTTCTATCTTTACCAGAGTGCTGCCGCAAAGGAAGAGAGGGAAAAAATTATTTATGAAAAGATATACCATTCTTTTAAATATTTTAACACAGCATACTACATAGATAAAGCAACACAGGATGAAGTAACGTATAGCTATTCCGTGTGTTGGTACACCTACTGTAGTTATACAAAAGAAAACAAAAGCTACATTTTGGAACTCAAAATTTTTTGGTACTCAAAAATGTTTGGCACTCAAAAAATGTTGACACTCAAAAATTTCTGGCACTCAAAATTTTTTGGCGATCAAAAAATTTTGGCACTACATTTTGTTTGCACTCAAAAAAAATTGCCCCTAAATTTTTTTTAGCACTCAAAATATTTTAGCACTCAAAATTTTTGGACACTCAAAGTATTTTGGCTCTCAAAAGTGTTTGGCACTCAAAAAATGTTGGCACTCAAAAATATTTGGCACTCAATTTTGTTTGGCACTCAAAATAATTTGGCACTCAATTTTTTTTGCCATTTTATAGCTAGCGAGTGAGGGAGGAGTGACAGCCTGGGGGTACTATGTAGTTTCCTTCTTAGTTAGTAGATAGTACCTTCTACGTTTTAAAGGTCAAAACCTTTCATCCCCATCCATGAAATTGTCTAGCCTCCTTTTAAAAATCCCTATTGACTCCGCACTAACTACCTAACACTGAGTCCATTTTAAATCATTTACCACCCCATTTCTGAACCGTTTTTTCCCCCCATTTCCTTTTTAAATCTACGCTTTTCCAGTTTGAATCACATCCCTTCTCTTACCTATATACTCCAGCATCTATATTCCCATTTAAACAAGGTCACTCTCTCACATTCCAGGGTCTGAGCTAATAAGACTACAGTATAGGCAGCACCACTAAACTCCTTACCTATGATAACATAACAAAAAGATACCCTCTTGTGTGGGTTGTCACCGGGAGGCGACCGTGGTGTAACGGTAGCTGTCCGCCCGGCAAGTGGAAGGTCCCGGGTTCGATCCCCGAGCGGTGCCTGCCTTTTCGTGACCCCTACCCCGAACATGCGCAGTTAGGATCCAGACGTATTACATTTCCCGACTGCCCTGCCTCAGGCTTTAGGGGAGATGTGTGGTTGCAGGCTGTAGTACGGTACGGTACGGTAGAATTACGTTTTTTACGGTACGGTTTTTAAGGCTAAAAGTACGGTTCGATATATTTCTTCATTCGGTACGTAGAATTTGATTTTTTATTTCCGTACTATATGAACCATTTTCTACCCTCGCCCTCTGCCGCGCCCTTGGGCGGTGATGGCGGATAGGGGAAAGAGTGAGCGAGATTTGCCCCATTAATTAACACCACCGTTGCTTCATTAGCCAGTAGAATTTTTTGCCAGCTGCCTGGGTTGACTGCATGGGTTATCCTCAGCCTCCTGACCTCCTCGATCAGGTCAGAGATAAGTCAGGTGCGTGGGGGGTCGGCCCCATTACTCACATACCCACTGCATTTATTAAAATGTTTTCTCAGACCTTTCCGCTGACAAGCTCAATCTCGGGATTTCCTCATTCACCATAGAAGTCTTGCTACACGCACTCCTGCTCCTGCGGC